>JAECUM010061754.1:0-14300 GCA_016617855.1 Megalonaias nervosa | reverse complement strand
TCACGGTTTTATCTAGTTAGTGGATCTTCTGGATCTGTGTTAGTGACACTGGAGCAAAACGACAAAGAAACATTCGTGGTGGAACCCGAAGAAAAAGGCTTCGGCATGTTGTACTATTGGTGTATTGAATTTGTCGCCAATATACCACCTACTTAAAATGTTAGCAATCTATATAACGAACCAATTACTGGTAACCCCAACTGACGTTCAACATTTCAGATACGAGCAAGCGTGTTTGTGGCATACTCAACTGAAATATATCATTGATGCGTGTACAGTAAAACAAAAAAATAAAAAATAAAAAAAATAAAAAAAATACCGCAGACATATCGTTGTTACTGACATAGTTGTATACTTTGCATCCGCCATAGTCGCTCGAACAGTAACTGTAATCGGAGCATTATCAGCCGTATACATAACAGCACCAGTAATAGGAATTGGTGTTGCGGTTATTACCGATGTTTCGAGTGTTCTTAATATCATTGCAAAAATGATATCTACGTGCGCGGCTGATAAATTACACGAATATACAACGTTGCTATCAGCGGCAACGCAAGCACACGCCAAATTATCACCGCTGATATCATCAAGGCTCAATGATGGAATAAAATCAGACCAGGAATTCGCAGAAATGATTAAGGTTTACTATGAAGCAACTGGAAACCTACCCCTTCACTGTCAAGGATTAGAATCCCCGTTGTCTCCGACAAAGACAGGTATTTAGATCCCTGGTTTAAATAATAATGTCGCAAGATCAATCACTACGATTGCTAGAAAAATCTTCGCTAATACAACACCACCAACAACCACGATGATATCAGCAACGTCAACCAAACCTGCGTTTGACGTTAGCTTTCCAACGGCAATTCCAGCCAAGGAACTAGCTCTAGCACAATTGCGAGTATATTACAGCTGGCCAAATATTAGAGCAAAGTCATTCGGTGGGTTGCAAGCAAATAATTCATTGGTATTTGCCTATGAAAATAAGTCTGATGGAACATCAGACTGGAATCTTGTGGGCATACCAACGGGCAGTTATCAAATCGAACAGATCAACAATGAGTTCCAGCGCAAAATTACATCTATCACAGGAAAAGAATCCAATATATCAATAACTGTACACGAACCAACACTAAGTTCTGCCACTGAAATATCATCGCCCGATTATACCGTCGATATTTATCAATCATCAATCAAAACTGTATTCGGATGTCCTGAGGTCGCACCGGTTTATCAAGGGCCACCAGCACCACAACAATCTGATTATTCATCAGATAAGCAAATATTCTTAAACCTTCCAGAGTATGGAAAAACTTTTCCATGGAAATATACGGAAGCCAGTAGCATTATTACAGACCCGAGGGACTCCAAGCCAGTGAATGTTGTGAGTACATATTTTGCTGCGACTGAAAGTACAAGACTTCCTATATTATCAAAATGTATGTATTCCTATGATGAAAATAGAAAGCCGTCTGTCGACGAAGATTATATTAACTCATTCCCTAATGCCATTAGGACTGAGCACCAGCAAGTAATCAGCAAACTGAGATAGCTGCTTTCCAGTTGCATACGAGAATATCTCAACGAAGATCTAAAGCAACAAATCATTGCAACGGTACAGCATCTAAACTAGGTTGAATCCGACGTCAAGTTTATCCATCGAGTTATTATTGAAACAGTGATTGCTACTGGTGATAGCTTTGCCGAGTTTTCACCTGATGGTATCATGACGATGACAAATAAGGAGATGTTTCTCAGACACTTTGCGATTACAGAAGCAAAATTACCAACATTCATATTACCAGGATTTAACCCCGATGAGTTGACAAAAACCGTCAGTGATATCATTGAAGAATATTTTCCAAAGATACTAGAATCATGGAGAAAAATATTACCTTCTCCAGGCATTCTTACCCATAACAATGATCCAGACGGCGGTGGTCGTCATGTATCACCAGGTGTCGTCAATATCGCATCAACGATCGCAGTAAGTCTGGTGTGTGATGCTATTGATGGAAGCTATCAAGTAGACCTTGAAAGATCCAGGCAGACACAGCAGGGATATATTATATACTCATTTACTCCTGAAGTTCCACCTGGATATTTAATTGTGTCAGCACCTGTTAATCCGGTTTATCTGTGATGTCATAATCCGCTGTTGTCACGGATACATTTTAGACTTACTGAATAGCACGGACACCTTCTTGATTTAAGAGAGGAATATTTGATGATAAGTTTGTATGTGAGATTGTGAGACTAGTGTATTTTGCACAGTAAAAAAAATACTATATCCGCAGCGGTAGACGCCACAGACGTTGCCCCCCTCCCCTCCCCCGACAATAGTCAGGGATCATACGCGCACTATTATTCGGTGTCACAACTTTCACAATTCGATTGTTTACAATCATACATAATTTGTTTCAACTGTCTTACACGCGCACTCACAATCTTGTTTGTTTCAAATTCTTGAGACAACTCTTGTCTAATTTTCTCTATCGCCTGTGCGAGTGGACGAATTGCCGAACGTTATCGTCTGCTTGTGTCTCGTCACATACATAAACTAGCGATTGTGTCATTGCCTAATGGAGTAATTTAATAAACCTGTCTTCGGCTGCTAGTGTGTGTCTTCCTTCAGATCTTCGCTCTTGTAATATTTCAAAATCATTTGTTATTTTTTCAGGATCAAGTTGATCAGAAAGTTGTACACCCTTACCACCGGCGGAGGTTGTGTCATGTAATTTTTGAATCGTAGAAATAATCGCATTAATATTTTCGTGATTCATTATATAATAAAAATATTACTTTAATATGTTAGCACATTTACATGTTGTTTTAAGTAGCAAAATTACACAGTAAGAACTGAGCAATTTGCCGTTCCATGGGATCTCTTCATGGGTTATCCTTCAATGAGGCTTATTCTTTCTGCCAGTTTTATTTTGCCGTTCCATGGGGTCCCTTCTCGTTTTGCCAGTTTATTTGCCGTTCCATGGGGTCCATTCATGGGGTACCCTTCAATGAGGCTTATTCTTTCTGGCTGTCAGTTCTTTGCTGTCCTTTTATAGGCTACCATTCAATAAGGCTATTTTCTTTCTGTGTATTTCTGGCTATTTTTTGGCTCATCACTCTTACTATTTCTACCATGAGGCGGGGGCTCTTGTTTTTCCACCTCATGGTCACATAGATCTAACCAACCAACCCCCACCGGCGAATTCCTAGATGTGAAAAGAAATTCTAGAAATTTAGAAGTTTGTCCAAGTAATTCTTCCGCTGCTCTACGCTCAACAGATTTATACCGATAACTTTAAATTTTTTGCACACCTCCTCCAAAATCAAACCCCGGGGAGTGCAAAATCAGCACCCACCACGTTGTTTGACATGGCGGGGAAGTATACATAAATTTTTAGTTATCATTACATTTTCCTGTTGAATTTCAAGCTTTGGGCTGGAGACCCCAATTATTAAATGCGACTTTTTGCAACCGTCGACAAATTTGTCAGTCAAGAGACTAGAAAGCCAATTTCCACACGTCGAGTATGGAATTCTGCATCGCCAACCTCTCGTCCAAGGAGCCTTCTTACTATTATATGTTTCAAAAATTATTATGAAGTGACCAATACCTGGACAAGGATAACATTTTTTACGAATACTGCGGAAATACAGGAACCCCAACAGATTGTGAGCCGCAGCCGTCACAGAATAGTATTAGTATCTGACTATTGTCAGGGGGAATCAATACTTCCTCGCTTGACAGAGTTAAGGACAGAGTCAAGCGAGGCTATTGGATTGGTACTGTTTAATCTTAAGGAGTTATCTCCCTTCACCTGGAGTGTTTCCTAGAGTGAGATACTGAAATTATTTTTTGTTTGTATTTCTTTGAAAATGTTGAGTTGGTTATATTATCTGCGACACGACAAACTGAAGCTGGGAAAATACAGAAATATTTGGCAGCTGCAAATATCGATGGAAATTCTGTTTCTTCGCCTGTCTGTGGATTTACAGATTTAACTGGTCTTGGATGCTTCTTATTATTACCAGTATTTCCCCCTGCATAATTCTGACTCGGCGAAATAGCCTTAAGATTATTCAAAGAATTATTCTTTACATCTGAATCAATATGATCAATACAAAACCATCTTTGATCAGGCCATTGTAACACTCACACACAAAAATCTGTGGATGTAATGCCTTTTTTCCCCAACAATGAATCTGAGATAACCGGTATTAGTAACAGAACCGACCGGTCTTTTTAGTCGACAGTTCCTAATCACACCAGCACGCGACGCCTCATAATTCTTGATGATGGGTTGAGTTACAAATTCACCGAAGCTATTTCCTTGCTCCATTTATATAGTATATATCACTTGTCTAACGTATTATTTTATTACTAGAAAAATATGTGGGATGCTATCCGCGTTGAAGCTAGCCCGAAAATCTTGCGAGATAGTCTTCAGCGTTTATTTTATAGGATATTCAACGCCATCATTTTTTTAAAATCATAATACCGTTTCAAAACTCTGTATTTTCTGCCTATACACGCTACGCACAATTGCATTCCCCCCCACCCCCTTGTTACACTTCAAAAATAGTTTTGGTCGTAGACTCACTCGTCGCACACTCTGCAGGTGGTATGCACAGAAATCAGTTACACAAGCTTTATTACAAGGATCCAATCATCAACCACTTGCAAGTATTCTTTGCTTGAATCATCGTATATTATAAATTAAAGTTTAATTTAAATATATATTTGCCTTAATTATATGATGGAGGAATTTACAAGATTATCTGCGATCAAACCCTCTCAAGCTAGATTCGATCTTGACAGAATAACCCCTGACTTGCCGAGGCGTGTTCTGGTTGATGTTGATCCTGATTCGACGAATCCGGCTCTAATCAATCGTATCCGTGAAGCCAAGAGAGAGTTCGCAACGATGGCGCGGCTTATGTGTGGTCAACATTCAGAATTAGGCAAGACGTTAACACCCAGATTGATGCTACAATGAATGACCAGCGAACAAAGGCAATAAGTAATTATCTAAACGAACAGAGATACATTTTGAAATAAAATTTATCGTTGCTCTACCCCTAACAATGCCAGGAGCGGCAGACGCCGCCGATGTAACCTGGATTATCCGTGACAAACGTGACCCTGTTCGGGAATCACACCGCACTGAGGATGTTGTGACGTTAAGTAAAAATTCCGAACCAGGAATGCTGACGGGTATTGACAAACCATATTATGAGCGAGCATACCCTGTGATGGCAGTTGTTTATGGATATATCCGCCGAATGATAAGCCTAGCGTTGATGATCTTCGACCGATGAGAGTTTTGATAGCTAACGATCGTCTGAATTGTGTTGCCGAAAGAGTCACAGACCATTTTACAAACGCGTTACGGGGGAATGGTCTAATCTGAGACGTTAAAAATAAATGAGTAGGCTGAGCGCGTTAGAGAAAATGGAGCTACGATCAGAGGCGTTGCTGAGTTCGAAAAGAAATTAAAATTTCCAATAAGGGTGAAGACACTAACCGGCGAAATTTTGTACGAATCCAAATATAAATCAAAGGGAACTTCGATAGAGATCATTGATCATAACGTGCCCGCGTGTACGTCGGATGTAACATTATTTCCACGAACTCGAACTGTTAAATTTTATGACGGTGATATGTTCGATTTTATCAGAAATATCAGCAAGCGCGACCCTGTGTCCGTATGGATGTTTCACAGTTCCGAGTACAGCTATTATGATCAGCTTGTGCGGCCTAATGGCGATCTTTATCGCACTGAATCTCTTCATTCAGAGATGACAGAGATTGCTTTGAAATACACGAACGATACTGATGTTATTAAACGATTACTCAGTAATTGCTTCACCGTTCCGTCAGCTCACTTTGCTCAAGAGGAAAATTCATGTAGGCCAACACGGTTGGTATTTCTTGAAGATATACAACGCAGTTGTGTCGAATATGGACACGGCGGATTGTGGAATACTAAATAAGCTTGTGCAGATGTTATCTCAGTTGATATGGCTGCATATTACCCCGGAAGCTTCTTCGGAATGGGCGCGTGTGCTAAGTATTTTAAAAGATTCGGACATCCAACATACGAAATGACTCGGGTTGCGATAAATGGATTCTTGCCAGATTTCGACTTAACTAGATTCGCATGTACTGAGTCATTTGAGTTTGAATCCTCACCGATAGAATCGGAGTGCCTCCATCCGGTTGTCGCTGTTTGGTTTGGTCGTCATTTAAATAACTCCGGGGTTGATGAATGTGCAAAACGTGGTTGTCTTCCAGTAGTGTTATTGCGATACATGCTTGATGCAGAGATATTTATATTGTTAACCGTGAGTGAAGCAATAATATCTTAAGAGCTAGGCAAAAAAATAATTGGAAAATTTACACCAGGAGCATCATATGATCATAAACGGCATTGCACAAGATCAATCATCGACGATGCTGAGCTCGATTTCATAATTGCTGATACAACAGATAAAAATATATTTGTAGATCGAAACAATGTTAACCTATCAGATGGAATCAAACTAGGCACAATTGTGAGCTACATTGATGGTGACTCACCACAGTTTACTCATTTAAGATCTTCGATGTTAGCGTATGTTTGGATAAACTTATTATCGATGATAAACAGATTTCCTAAGGAAGCTGTTAGAGTCGCCACAGATTCATTTTATATTAGTTTAAAAAATGCAGGATTGCTAAATTAATTACAGATCGGCGTTGATGCATCGTGGGACGTGTGGATAGTGAAAAAAGAAAAGATACTTAGTTATTCTGAATCTGCTGATTAGAAACCTGCTGAGATATATTACAAAAATAGTCAAATGTCACAACCATCATCAGCACCATCGCTATATAATCCTGTGCCCAGACGTAAAACCGTTTATCTCAACTGACCTGGCGGTTCTGGTAAAACAACATGTGCGATTGAATTATTTCGGAATCTTGACATCATTTTACCAACTCCGACTTACCTGCTTGCCAGAGAGATGAAATAAAGAGGTGCCAAATCTCATACTTATCACAGTTTCTTTCGGTGGAAGGGAGATGCGTGGACACCTGAACGAATGGGTGAGAAATATATTCCTAAGATCATTATCTGGGATGAGATATGCACGGTATCTGTTGACGTATTAAAAACATTTCTTGATTGGTTATTGACTCGAAATAATACTGTTATTATGTGTGGAGATCATGGTCAACCACCACCTTTTCTCGGCTCATCTCCGCATGACTGGCTAAATGAATTCGTAGATTATTATGAGGAAATACTTGATGATCATAGAGATATTGATTCAACGTTGAAAGAGTTTTTAAAAAAACTAATCAGATTACAACCAGATAAAATTCAATGTGAAATCATGTGTAAGGTAATTCCAGAGACTGCGATGAGTGATTTTTGGAATTTGTGGAGGTCTGCTGATTTAACAGTTGCAAGTCGGAAGATAGTTCGTGATTCACTTCCGCAGAAATTATTTATGTTACATAAAGAGAAATTTTCGGATCTACCTGTACCATTGTGTTATCGCCCAGCAGATAGGCGTAAACAAAATATTGATATTGAAATTCCTGGATCGTCAGAGAAACAAAAACTAGTTCTTAATGATATTGTTTTGGTTCCTGTGGATGTTGTTGACAGCGCGTTAACGATGGATAAATCTCCATGGACCCTAGGATATGCTGTAACTATTCATTCATCACTGGGATTAACTATTTCGGATACTAATATTTGGATTGTCAGTGATCGTATCGAATGGTCAAATTTAGTTTATCTGGTGGCGTCGAGAGTTAGAAGAATGTCTCAGCTACGAAGGGTTATCATAGACTGTGCAATGAGTAATAATCAAACTCAGAATATTAACAACGATATAGTAAGGAAAAAATGAACTGGTTATCAGCAGTGTGACAGAAAGCATAACTTTGATCTCCATGTTGAATTTATCATGACACTGAAACAACAATAATCACTGTGCTTGCTGTAACACAGCAATGTTGTGGCAGTATTCTCCTAATGACCCACGACAATTTACCGTGGATAGAATTAATAGTAGTCTCGGCCATACACGTGAAAATGTGATGCTGACCTGTCTTGAGTGTAATCGACGTCGAGGAGCTAGTGTCCTGCTTTCACAAAAGTGAAGGCGGTGGTAATTGTGTATTTCCAGGAATTACTTGTAATTGTTCACGTACAAATCCACGTTGAGGAGCAGTTGAATCTAGTTTGTAGATTGCAGGTCTACCTGTGAATCTTACCGCGCTGGAAATTTTACACTGCAGACTGGGTCAGCCGCTCGTTTGTTGTTTTTTTTTACCCCCTCCCTCAAGCTTCCCCGGCTCATATAAATATCTCACAGTCACATTACCTAGTACTGGTTGTTTTGAGAAAGATTCATGTCGTTGTACTGGTATGTGTTTCTTCGAGATTGCTTTGATGGGAGTCATAGAAATTCCACGAGTAATTTCATTATTTAACACAGCTATCACACTTGGTAGTCTTGCAACCCATTCACGAGATCTCATGTCTTTCTGAACTTTGTTCAAGGATATTTCCTGCACATATTGATATCCAAACAATCGCTCAGCCAGTGTTCGATTAAATCGCTCAACGATTGTCTCATCGCGATGAATTCCTGTGTGTCCTCGTCTGATTTTGACGTTGTGTTGTTTCATCATCGACGTTACTGCACCAAGACATTCTTTGCCAGGATCAACATGTAGCAACTGTGGCCATCGCAAGGGCCCTCGTCGATAAATTCGTTCAAACGCAGATGCAACTTCAGTTGCTGTCTTTGTTGATAGTGGTTCTGCTTCTTTATATCTACTTGCAACGTCCACGACAGTTAAGGCGTATTTGTATGTGCGCGATTGACGTCTACCAGTTTTAATAGTATCATGCGGTAAAAACAAAATATCTGCCTGATGAACTTCATTAGGAGTAATGACATCAAAATGTGAGTACTGAATTTTTTTAGGTGGTGGTAGATACATTTGCCATATTGCCTGTCGTGCTAACCAATCTTCAGCAACAGAATGTGCGACACCTGCCTCATCAGCAAGTTTACTAATCGTTGCTCTACCCCTCCAATATCCTCTTGGGTTATAATAAATCGATTCCATTATTATAATAATAATCGGCCGACCAATTACCAGCCTCTAGCAATAGTTTGCCTTTCATCGCAGATCTTATTAAAAAAATTAACAAGCGATTCTCTGAGAGATATGTTATTTTACAGACTTTAGAGTTTGAATGAACTTCACATTTGCAATATGTAGTTGTTGTAAATATTTATTTTTGTACGCAACATCATGAACGTAGCACGCTTGATTAATCGCATTTATTGGATACTCTCCAGGTCTTGGTTGATCTTTCTCGTCAAGTCGGATATCAAGTTTGGTTCCAAGACCACAATAATTATATCCAGGAAGATACTTCTCGCCAGGATACTTAACCCATGGAGCACCTGGTAATTTTCCTAGTGAAGCAGCGATATCACCGCCTGTTGCATGAGAGATAAATTTGTATTTTTTGTACCACATTTCACACAGTTGCCTGTAAGTGCACGTTTTTTATTCCTCGTCGTTATTGTTTTTAATCCACTGGTGGGGGTGGGCGCTCTGCATCGAATACAATATAAATTCATATTGTTTATTATATTTCTACAACATGAATGTCATCGAATTCTCAGCGACGCGACAGCAAGAACCAGTCAAGCATCATCCAGCGCTACCAAAATCTATCAGAACAATTATCATAGGTCCATCTGGGTCTGGTAAGACGCAATTGTTGCTTAACCTGATAATGAGATGGCTCAAGTGGGATAAGTTGTATTAGTGGCACCATCTGTAGATGATCAGCGATGCTACAACGTGCTTAAAGATTTTAATGAAAATGCAAAATTGTTGGACGGGGACGGCAATGCTATTATTGACTTTATAACCGATATTGATGATGCTCCATCTGTGAATGATCTTCATGAATGCATTAATAATCTTGTAGTATACGATGATGTGATGCTAGACAAAAAATCAAATCAGCTAGGATAATTTCACGAGGCAGACACAAAAACACCGATGTTATATATGTTACTCAGCGATATACACAAATTCCTAAAGTGATCAGAGATAACTGCAATCTTCTGGTTGTCTTTAATGGTGTTGGTACCCACACACTAAGAAGCATCCATCAGACCTGGTGTTCAGGAGACATGGATATGGTTAAGTTCAAAAGCTTCTTCTCAAAAGCACAATCGATTCCTCATGGATTTATCACGATAAATTTATATGATCCTCGGTCGCGATATCGCATAGGTCTCGATAAAATTTTTGGTTGAGAGACCCGGCTAGACGAGGAATTTCAAGTCCACATGGGCCTCTCACTTATATTTGTTTACACCCCACCCCCACATACAGAACAGAGATAAATATATTGAGAATACTAAATTCTCTTGGAGACCTTTTTTAACTGGTAATTTTGGTGACAGTTTCATTTACACATGTTCAATGCACTCCCTGAAGGTTTGGGGCTGTAGAATAAACAAAATGTGCTCTCTGGCATGTCGAGAAGGGCAGAAGCCTTTAAAATTCTATTATTATAGTAACAAATGTCTGAATACTTGAGGAAACAAAATGAAGAAACACATCCACACCCACACAGACACGCACCACACACACACACACACACACACACACACACACACACACACACACGAACGATTGTTAAACTATCCTTTTTTGGGTGCATAATCGAATTTTAATTAGAGCCTGTTCAGTAACGGTCAGACAGATGGAAGAGGCCAATGTTAACGTAAGGTCAAATAGCGGAAAATGACAGAGCTGAGACAAGCCAGAGCTAAAATTTGGGGATATCTTCGGCCATTTTAAATAGGTGTCATAAGATTATATTTTCCAGAATAGTTACTAATAAAGACGGACTAGAGAGAATTATTCTGACTGATGGGAGTGTTAAACGTTTTGGAGTTAGCGAAAGTTAATCCTGATTGGCTAAGCTACATGAGGGTGTGTGTTTCCTACATAAAATGCAAGGTTTTAAATAATCTATTCGCGAAATTAGTCAAAGTTTCTGAGGAAAGCCAGAATTTTAGCTCCGGCAAATAACACGTATTTCTCTTTAACATGTCCAAGAGACGTGTGACTTAGAGTAGAGGATAAAAAAGAATTTGAGACTACTTCATATGAAACATACGAGTCTCGAAAAGGCAAAATGGCATTGTCTCAATTACATACAATGTATTTATTCATATAAGTCTGTAAATATTTGTTGAATTTATTCGTTTTAAAGTCTTATTTCAATTTGTCCTTGAGTTCCAAAAATAGTCGTGCATTTGTTGTCTGGAATGTTATATGATTCAAGTATTACAATAATTTCATCCAATATTTCGTTGGTACGAATGAGTTCGGATTTTGTAATCTTTATGTAATAGAAATCATGTAGGGTAGAAATTTTTATGCATTACTCTGATACGAATTGTGGGAATTAATTTATCCGTCTTAAATTATATGCATCGGGTATACTAAGAATTAATTTTATGATGTATGCCAATGAATTATGTTAGAAGTCTATGATCTTTAAATAAGTAACAGAAAAGAATGAAGACAACAAGCTTTGTAAAATTTAACAAATAATTTATTTCCATAGAATACAAAGTGAAAAATGAGGGAAAAAAAAGAACTTACGGTTCTGCGAATTAAATCCAAAAAAATCCAAGAATTAAAGACACAGTTCCTAGTAATAAAAAGTCCTGAATAAAATTCAGTTCAAGTCCCGAAGAGGTCCAAAGTTGAAGACGATGACGTGTCAGTTATAGCCTACGTAGTACTGATGTGTCAACAATCTCCTGTTGACTCGCAGAAATATTATTCCAGGTTTGAATTCAGTATAAATTCAATGAATGTCTTTACCCAAGAAGTTTGTTAGAGCACTTTTGTATTTCCAGAGAATATAATCACTTGAATTCAATAATTTGAAAAAAATAAAATTCAGCCTGAACTGGACACAACATAATACAATTTAAAGTGCTAGATGTTAAAGCACAACTGATAAAATCTTGACAGTCACAAGATAATATAGTTCTCTGTTTGACCTCAGGTCACAAATTAGCATATTCTAAAAATGACCATTACCTAATGGAAAATAATCTTCTTGAATGATTTAATGAGCCTTGTTTATTTAAAACATAATACCCTAAAAAATTCACTTAGGAATCTCCAAAACCCTAACCCAAATCAACATGTTTACCTGAATAATAATTGGGTCAATGAGCTCATACTCATAGAAGATAATGAAGCTATTATTAGTTGTTTACATCAATGAAATTAAAAAAAAAATTAAAAAAGTCAATTAGGTCAAACAGAACTGAACTCAAATTTGGACAAGTTAAGTCCAATAAACAATGTTACATTACAATAACATGTAATGGAATAAAAAAATTTTTTAAAACTAACACACAAACAATTAAGTTAAATATACATAACAATTACTAATTAAGCAAATAACGTAGTTAGGACAAGGAGTCAAGTCCATTAATTCGTTTGTGTAATTAAGTTGTGAATTCTTGTCAACCGAGAAAATTGGCACGTATAGACCGACATTGTTCGGCTGGTAATTTATAGCCTACAGTGGGGTGTAATAGTTAGCAAAGAGGTCTAGTTATATCATAGTTCCAGTTAGGAATGCGAGTAGCCGTTAGAAAGACAGAAGTTCACATTAATAAGTTGTTTATGTATCAGATCAGATTGCGAACTGACCATAACTTAGTTGTATTGAATTACGATAAGACAATATCTAACATAAAAAGAGTGGGAATATTGTTCGATCCTAGTAGAAGAAAAACCTGACAAATAGTTAGGTTGCATATCATATTTATTTGAAGGAAAAATAGGTCCCTGTCTGCACTACGTGATGGGAAAAGGCACCAGACAGCTAAATTATGGCTGATGACCAGAAGAGTTAGAGAGAGAGAGAGAGAGAGAGAGAGAGAGAGAGAGAGAGAGAAAGAGGCGGGGGGAGGGGGAATTAACACATCAACGCTGACCTGTCCCCGATAGTGATTTGGAAAGGACCGGAGAAAACAGGTTATACTGACGTGCCGCCATTTTGAGTTCGATCAGTCACTCGATTATATGATGAAATTTGTTTAATCGGTATAATAGAACGGCTAACTGCATTTGCATAAATTGTGTAATTCTATTTTCTAAATGAAAGAGAATAATTCAAATGTTGTGTTCAATCTCATCTTGTTTATGTAATTAATTAAGTTGTTATATTGTACATAAGGGGGCTCAAGTTGTTGTATTCTACATCTTTGCCCAGATCTCTGTTATTCCATCCATGAGTTTCATATTTTACGTTATTAGTTACTCGATCCGGGCAATAGCACCGTGGTCGATCATGTCTTAAATGACGATAACCAAAGCACCATATCAGTATATATATATATATATATATATATATATATATATATATATATATATATAATTGGCAAAGTTGGCAAAGGAATTTCTAGGTGGGTGGGGTGCAATAAATTTATTGTTATGTATATTTAATTTGTATTGTATGTTTGACATTTGTCCGTAATTGAGGTTAGAAGTTAGAAGTAACTGACTATTCTAATATATTTTGTCACGTTTTGAAGTCTTAAATAAGTTGTTTACTGATATCTGAGTTTAAGGTCTAGCCTTATTTTCAAACTTCTGGAAGAGCGTGAATTCATTCAGAGACATTCTGGATTGTAACATTGTGATACATCGGGACTGTTGGTACATCAACCTATTCAAGACTATTAGTACATCAGCACACTCAAGACGCGCGCGCCCGCGCGCTTGTGTATGTGTGTGTGTGTGTGTGTGGGATTTTGTTTCTCCAATAATCTTACATTTCGTATTTGAATTTCAAAGACCTGTGTAAACAAATGTCGACTTATGTTAGCAGGAGTCGCGATGGTTCAATGGTTAGCGTGCAGGTCTTGCGACCAAGACCGTGCGGATTCAATCCAACCATCGGATCAGTCCAGGTCAGGTACCGCAACGTTAATTTGGACAAGGCACTTTACTTTATTTGCCTTGGCACTAAATAACCTACTTGCGTTGCTGTGCGGTAAAAAATAGATGTGTTGAGTGCAGGGCCAGCTTAACCTGCTAAGCGAACTTGGTGGCCCCATAGGGCGACACGATTGGAGGGGATGAGCTGTCAGGTTATTCATTTATTATCATTAAAAATGTAGACTAAACAATGAAATAAATAAATTATCAAGCCGAACGT
>JAECUM010061753.1:0-19333 GCA_016617855.1 Megalonaias nervosa | reverse complement strand
ACAAAACGTCTTTTGTCATTTCTATAGTTATTTGGTTGTGTATGATAATGTGCTAAGTATATTATTACGAGTCTATGTTCTTAAAATAAGTAACAGAAAAGAGCGAAAAGCAACACGCTTTGTAAAATTAACAAATAATTTATATTCCTATAATACAAAGTGAAAATCCGAAAAACAGCTTACAGTATTGCGAGTTAAATTCCAAATTATTTCAAGAATTACTGACACAATTCCTAATAATTTAAAGTCCTGAATAAAATTCAGTAGAAGTCAAATTAAATCCAAAACTGAAGGTGATATGCTTGTGGTAGCTCGTAGAGTGTTGATGTGCCAACAGTCTTTTGTTGAATCACAGTAATATAATTTCAGGTTTTAATTTACTATAAATTCCAGTGAATGTCACTGTCCGTGAATTTTATCAGAGCACGTTTGTATTTCCAGAGAAAATAATCACTTGAATTCAATAATTTGAAGAAATAAATTTCCAGCCCAAAAATGAAATACTGTACACAACGTGAAAGTGCTAGATCCTAAAATAGAACTGAACATTCCTCTCAGTTACAAGATTATATAGTTCTCTTCTTGACCTCAGGTCACAATTAGCATTTTCTAAAACAAAATTATTACCTAATGGAAAATAACATTCTAGAATTATGGTGGTGTTTACAAATTAAAAAACTAGAACCGGACTATATAAAATACACAAGAAAATTCCAAAACCTATACCTAGAGCCAAATAAAACATATTTACGTCTATTAATAATAATACTGTATTTAAATAAATACACATGGATAATAATTTAGCTATGTATTAGTTGTTTACAGAATAAAGTCAATTCAGATCAAGCAGAAACGAATTCAGTTTTGAGCAAGGTCAAGTCCAACATACAAAGTTACATCACAATTGCGTGTAATGAAATTTATTTTTAAAAAAACAATAAAACTAACAAACAAACAAAGCAAAAACTTTACATAACAATATGTATTCCTTCGTAAGACCGATAACCAACCTAAGATTTTTGTGAAACCAGTTGTTTTGTGCTTTATATTTAAGTCATTTCTCTAGTCCACCATTTTCTCGTTTGTGAGTCAGTGTACTACTGGCCCTCTCTGATAGGTATCTTAACCAGGTGTTGACATCCAATTCAAAGGTTCCGTTTATATTACATCACGCAAATAAAGTATAGGCTTCGTGCCAATATTTACAATGTTCATCAACAAGCCCTCTGATGACAACATGTTTTCCATTTTGTATTATATTTTGCCCAGTAATTCACTTGAGCTGGAATTCATATCTTCAAATTATTTATTTCAAGTGATTCTTTTCTGGAAATACAATGTCCTCTTCAAAAAAATGTTCTTGGAAATAGAGTATTGAATTTGTACTGAAATTTGAATCAAGGGTTTAATTTTGGGATTGTATTATTGTGATCCAACAAAGGACTGTTGACACATCATCATTATACGGGCCACTGCATGTACATCAACACCTTAAGCGTTGGATTTAATTTGGATTTCCACTAGAGTTTATTCAGAACTTTGATTATTAGAACTTGTGTCTGTAATTCGAGGATTATTTGGGATTTAATTCACAGTACACTTTGCATTATAGTACAATAAATTTTTTAAAAACTCTTTGCTTTTCACCCTTGTCTTTTACTTATTTTAAGACCATAGAGTCGTAATACTACTGAGAATTTAATTTCTGTCGGCGAAATTGCGCTGCGGTTTTCTCGCAGCTCAATGTTAATGTTTAATAAAGTAATGGATATGACACGATGTAATAAAGTGACGGATATGACACGATGTAATAAAATAATTGACATGACACGACATAATTAAGTAATGGATATGACATGATGTAATAAAGAAATAGATATAACACGATATTAATATGCTATCAACCAGAGCAAGATACAGTTTCAGCTATATGAGAGCGTGAAATTAAAACAAAATCTCAGTTCCCTGCCCAATAAAATGAACTTGCTGTATACCGTGTTGCGTATTGCGGTATATACTATTAATGTACTTTACCGCATTTTATGAAAACACTTCAACAAAAACATTTGCTTGAGAAAGATTGTAATGTAAAGACTGTTAGAATTAGTATTTCGACATGAAACGGAAAGAGGTATGCATTTTTGAACCATATAAGAGGTATGCAGGATTGGTCAGATTTTCTCTAGGATCATTATGACATAGTTTTGAGTCGTAAATTGTACCTTTTAAAAAGATATCCTTAGAGCAATACAAGAGATTATACAAACACAATAATTGCTTTCTAAACCAAGATCCCTAAATTCTACAAAACTATTGACGCTTCCTAAGCTTTTTCATGTTAGTTAATTTATTATTGACACCTATTTGTAGAAAATTAGAATGGCCAGTTTGTTTGCTGATTAGTAAAAATGAATGGTAGCTAATGAGACCATTCGTCATAGACAGACTGGCGTCAGAGTCTAACACTATCTCAAGTGGAATGAAGATGCAAACGTCATAAACCTTTTCAAAACTTGCTTCGAGCATCATAACTGAACATTTTTTAAAAATCGTTTTAATTTTTTTATGAACACTTGAGCTTGAGAAAATAAATCAATGGGATTATCAATTCAATTTTTCATTTCGATAGCTGTTTACAAACCATAACTGAGTCTAGATAAGATTTCTTGTATAACTGGACAGTATCTCGACTTGATTTGTAATACTGTCTTTATTCTAATCGCAAAGTCATTTCTAATTGTAAAGACTGGAGATAATCATACCAAATTATACAGTCTTATTCATAAGCTGTGCAAAGCTTTTAAGATCAAGATAGAATAGCTTTTAAACTAAACTGTGCTCGTCGACATATTTTCCAGCAATTGCCTTAACATTGGCAAACAGTAGATGAGGCAGGAGATTCATGGTTTCACTTACTTGTACATCGACAAATAATAAATTATTTCATGCCAAGTCAATTAAAGGAAGGATTATTTGTCCAGAGACACACAGCAGCTGTTGATCAGGCCTTCCCACAGCGAAGTCCGGGCTAATCACTAGGCCACAGTGGCTACCAAGTCAATCAGAGAAATAAAGTCAAAATATTTTCTTATAGAAACCGCCAAGAAATTTAAGCAATTCCCAAAACAACCAGAAACGTTTTAATCTAATTTTAATTTGTTTTTGATCCCCTAGCACAATGCAAAGTACAAATTTATGTTGATGATTTTGTTTTTCTTTTCTTTTCTTTTCTTTTGCTTGTATTGTTTCGTGTGACTGGTATTCATATCCGCGCAATGTATAAGGGTGATGTATAATTTGAACCAAAC
This sequence comes from Megalonaias nervosa, assembly GCA_016617855.1. Classification (NCBI taxonomy): domain Eukaryota; kingdom Metazoa; phylum Mollusca; class Bivalvia; order Unionida; family Unionidae; genus Megalonaias; species Megalonaias nervosa. The sequence goes on along the minus strand of JAECUM010061753.1, from coordinate 16,025 downwards.
TTTGGCATACGTTTAGTGTTCCTTGGACCTCTGTTATTCAGCGACTTTCCTCTTAAGATAGGTAATTCAGTTTCTTCCAGTGGCATTTAGGACACCATCTGAGTCATGTAAAACCAAAACTGAACTAGAAAATAATTCACAAGATGCTCTTAACAAACTTAAAGTGTGGTGCAAGGAAACAGTATGATTATAAATACGGAAAAAGCAAACACTCTAGTAGTTACAACAACACTAAACAAGCAAGTCTAGATAACGACAAACTCCAAGTTTTATTTAAGAATGTGAACATTAATTCGACCACACATGACAAAATTCTTTTGTGTATTTTTAGGTTGCAATCTAACTTGTTCTATTCACATTAAACATGTTTTAAAACGGTTAATTCTCATTTTTGGCTACTTCGAAAATTCAAAACATGCATTCCTTTTCACTGTAGGATCATCTTTTATGAAAGTTATATTCAGCCATATCTGAACTATTGTAATGTAATTTGGGGTAATACCTCTAATTCAAACATAACAAAGCTTTAAAGACTTCAAAAGATGGCTTGCCATGTAATTGAATGTAAACATGTATCATACGACACAACATATAATATAAAAATTACACCAATACATGAACGACTATTTCTTAGAAATGTCAAATGTATGTATATAGTATCCAGAAAAGCCATTCCTGTCTACCTAAGCAATATCTTCACTAAAGAGGTGCTAATGGGAGTCCAAATATTAGGTCTGTTAGATGCACAAATTATATTATAGCAAGGCCAGAGAAGGAATAGTCTAATATACTGATCCACTGGTATAGAAAAACATTCCTAGTGGCATAAGGCAGGCTCTTAGCATTTCTTCATTTCATAATCGATGTCGCAAATGGATGAAATCTTAAGACAATTGAACTGTTGTAGTAATATAAATAGCTCCTACCTTACTCTGCGTATGCATCTTTTCTTAGTGAATTTTTAATACAGGACCGTTCCAGTGGCCTAAGTGGTTAGAGCGTTCGCCGCCGTTGAGGGAGGTCGCGAGTTCCATCCCCGGCCGAGTCATAGCAAAGACTTCTAAACATTTTTATCACAGCTGCCTCGACTTTGCGTTCAGCATTACGAGGTTATTGTTAGGATTAGTTAGCCTGGTGTCAGGATAATGTAACTGGGTGCGAAATGATGCTACATGCCTGCGGCATTATGACCCAGTGCTAGATATCACTGTACCACTGCAGACATCGTAGCGTCATGACTGAAAAAGCATTAAAGCTACGTTAAAATCTAAATCACACATACATGCTTTAGTATAAAGCAAAATTTATCACTTCGTGTGGTTTTTGCTGTATATATTGCACATAACATCTAGAAGGCCTCAGAGTAGATTATTTCTGTGACAAATTGAGTTACCTGCTCTAAAATTAAGTCTTTACTATCATTAGTAGTAGTAGTAGTAGTAGTATTATTATTATTATTATTATTATTATTATTATTATTATTATTATTATTATTATTAATATCTTATGATAGATAACCTGCGAAATAATGTTATTGTGGGTTTTAACGCCATTTTTCAGTACACGAAAGACTATATATGGCGGCCGGTATAACTGGTTGAGGAAGAACCCAAACTCATAAGAACCTCTGACCCACGGGAAGCTTCATTTGCCATCACCTTTATCATTCATTCATGGCGAAATCTCAGGTGATATTCTGCCATTCACGATACCTAGCATTCATTATGTTAAGGAATGCCCTGATTTGATTGGTCACTTTTGCTGATATAACCCCTCAAGCTAGTTTTCATTTTTGTATTTTTGTTTTCTTCAAAGATATCCATTGTCTACAATTTGCAAATCCATTCTTTTGACTGACTGTGTATACGCGTTCCACCTCAGAACTTTATTTTTAAACTATAGAAAAACAAGAAAAAGTACACTTAATGTTAAGGATTCACGGTAATTTTAATGATTCTTTTCCCCTTGAACAGATACGGGCAAGGTATGTTTGCGAGTTTATAATCATATTCTTTAATTTTACATACGTCAAATTTTGACTCTCTCTCTCTCTCTCTCTCTCTCTCTCTCTCTCTCTCTCTCTCTCTCTCTCTCTCTCTCTCTCTCTCTCTGTGCGAGGTGTGGAAAACTCATGGTGTTATTTTGTGTAAATTTCATTTTCCTTTGCAAAATTTCATTTTGCGAGAATATTAATATTTTCTTCATATGTCAAATCGGAGCCTATCTCCGTCCCCGACCCCTCTGAAGTGTGAAACAAATCTTTAAGATTTATCTATTTGATATAATTTTTCTCATAAATATAATAAGTAATAATGCTAGTACACTTCTTTAAATAACTTTATTTCATTGTTTTTGTAAATTTAATGTATTCTACTAATTTAGATCCTTTATATTTCAGGCTAAGTTTCTCATGGCATTTTATGTGTTTTCCGTTTTCCTTATATATAAAATGGTAAGTTGTGCGTTGTTTCGTTAGTCTTTCATTTATTCAGGTTGTTCTTCAATTATAAATTTTACAAATAATATCCAAGGGTATAATATTAGGTTAGCCACACAATACAATATGCGAAAGAGTCATGCAAGTCCTTGTCAAATAATTAAGAGCACGGCTTGTTGTAAATAAAAAGGCTGAGTAAGGGACAAATAAACCGATTGTAAGACTGGTCATGATATCCTGAATTTCTTTAGATATTCTTGCAGACAATGTAATTAAGGGTGTCTACAAAGCGTTAACAACTTATAAGCGACTTTCCCATGCATGGAATGTTTTTCTAATACAAAATGTTTAAGATCGATGGCATATACACAACATTAATTTCTTGACTGCATATTTCTAATGCTTGCAAATGCCTTATGGATGCATTATCTTTAGGGATGATAATGTGTTAAATAATTTAATTTGATGATAAATTTCACTATTTTATGCTAAGAGTTATTTTCTGTTTCTTTGGGTTTTGGGGACTTAACGACATTTCTAGGAGCAGGATAGGTTATACATTTCGTCCAGTATTACTTGCAGAGGAAGAACCCGCGGTAAAAACTACGGGAAGCTACTGGCAAGCGTTCTCGCATACCTAGAGAAGACGAGAAATGTACGTTACATGCATTCATTAACTGATAATATTTATAAATGTTCATCCCGGAAGTGTAAAAGTGAGGTATAAAGTTTTGTCTTTCTTCATGAAAATAAGAACATAATAGAAGATAGTGATATTCATCCCCTAAAAGTTTTAGTCTGACAGAATGTGCAGTATCTTTCGTTATAGGAAACATTAGCTCATCTACCCGTTCAATGGAAACATACGATTTGCATGTCTAAGCTTAATTCAGTTTTTTTTTTATTTTTGATAATGAGCAAAGGATCTGTTCTAAACCGGTAACATAAAAGTAGATTTAAATAATAAGCTTTTATATATTTATCATACAGTCGTTATTCTACAGATTTTGTTAACCTTAACTGACAGGAAAATTTTATTTATCCCTGCGCATCTTAACCCATCATCATCTAATATAGATTTTAGTGTTACCAAAGTGTTTGCATAAAAGACAATACATTCGATAAGATATTTTATCTTCATACCCACTTTCCAATCTAGCCCTATAATTTATCATGCGACTTTTAATGTTGATAATTAAGGTGAAATGACCATGTTTGCTGTATGCCATTTACAGAGGGGTGCATTTTGTGACATTCATTATGCTTCCAAGGAAAGAAAGAAGAGTTTTTCGACTATGTCAAAAACTCACAAACCCTCAAACTTCACAAGCATATGTTCAAATCGGTACAATGGGTTCATCAAAACGTTTCAGCTGACAATCAATATTCAAATCTACATTGTGTATAAACTTAAAAGTAAATGCATGCCTTTATTAGCTATGGATACTAGGTTATTCAGGCCATTGGACAACTTTTCATTCTTGTGGAAGATAAGACTTCAGTACATGTATTCATCTGCAACATCAATATTGGAAGTGCTTATCTTAAATTTTGTATGTATATTTTTGTTTTTTAACCGAATACGATATTTGTTTTTCTCTCTATATTGATTCTAAGTTTACAGTTATTTCAATATCTCCTAAACATATCAATGGATTATATGCGACGGGAATAGTGTCATCAGCGTATAACATTTAACATATTTACATAGTCTGTATGTTTGGAGGGTACAGAACATCCTCTACAGCCATTGACCAAGAAAAAATACTACAGGTCATATGGGAATAAGGAGAACAATAATGGATATAACGTTTCCACTTGTCTTACACCTGTTTCACATGAGAAAAAAATAAAAAATAAAAAAAACAAAAACCAATAGACATATGTTTTGATTTCATGATAAATACTCAATATAACATCAAAACATTTTCTTCTGATGACTAAAAAGTAAAATATATGTCATAATCCAGTTCTTCTTACGCTATCAAAGACAATTTCTTTTTTCATTGTTTAATAAATTCAATAAGGCCATACAAGAGACAACTATTGTCTATTCTGGAATAGTCATTCATGAATCCCAGTCTCAGATAATAATTTATTATCGCCAAGGAATTTAGACAATAATTTATTATCGCCAGGGAATTTAGACAGTAATTTATTATCGCCAAGGAATTTAAACAATCCTAAAATTAGTATTGCGGTAAATACTTCTCCAAAGCAGAATACTGAATTAAAATAGTAGGTCTATCGTTTGACATATCGGTCTTGTCATTTTTATTTTGTATAAATTGCCACAATAATACATTCAGTCCAGCTACCTGGTACGTAGCCAGTATTCAGGATTACATTCAGAAGTTTTATATACTCATTGAACTTTTCAGCGATTGAACTTTTATATATTCATTTCATATATTATCAACTGAACTTGTTTTTGATGTTTGAGATTATTAACAACTTTAAATATTTCTTCAACTGTAATTGGAACTTTCAAGCAAGAGTTATGCACAACATCCGCCTCTTGCGCCGTTTCTGCGATTATTTGATGGTAACCATCTGTGTCAACTGAATTCATTTCTTCAAAATATTCAAAACGTTCTTGCATTGCAATACTTTGAACCAATTGTTTCTTGCCGACATTATTTATCATATTCCAGTATCTCTTTGGATAATTTGATTATAACGTGCGTATTTTAAAAACGAGAATGATGGTTTTCTTATAGCCACTTCCGGTTACCTAGTTATCTCCCATGAAGTACTCTCTCGTATTAGGTATTTACTACATTCGGTAGGTAATCAAGCAGCTGTAAAGAAAGATAACTGCTATCGTCACTAATAGTATCACCGTATCAATAGTTTTTCGATAGACTCCAATGCTAATGTTTCATGAAATAAATATGCTTTATTTTCTACCTCAGCATGGGTGTTACAAACTCTTTAAAGGAACATTGTTAGATTATCGATTGAACACGGACAGAATCAGGTACTCCACTGAATTTAAGAGAGATAACTCTGCTGGAACAAAACTGAGGTAAGAGTTATCTACTCACAACAGTTGCATTTTGAATGATGTGTATCACATTTTTTTTTTAAATTAAAAAAATACAAAACATGGTCTAGATACGAGTTAACATAATCTCATATATTTCCAAGAGGCTAAACTTGTTTAATCATTACAGAAACTGCCACTCTTATATAATGCACCAATCAAAGCTAGTTGTGTTGTTTATTTCTAAATACTATGTTCCCTACACCATAAGTTCCGTCCGACTGGACTTGCGCAATTGGTAACGTTATGCCTATCACCAACTTTAATATTTTCAATAAACTGCGATGTAGCTCTGTACTGTACAATTAGCAAGTATATAAGTCTCTCTTGTCAAAAGCAATTTTATGAGGTACCAAGCTATACCTTGTGTTAATGTGCATGTAAATGTCATAAAACTGTTAACACTGATGTTTTCATATTCTTGCTTTCCTATCAATACCACGTTTTCGGAACAAAATGAATTGTTTTTACTATGAGTTATTTTTTATTCATATCAACACTTACTGAACTTCACAAGGGTGATATGGGATAAATCTCATTTATATCATATTATGTAATAACCAGATGAAAGGTCAATGTATTAATTAATATCTACATCTCCAACTTCAAAAGGGAGAATTCATCTAAAAAAATATATTTTTTTGCAAACTCAGACTTTATTAGCGGAGATAGTTGGACATGACCCAATCATATCATAAAGTATAAGCTTTCAATACTATACGCAAGCTGCAGCTACATGACGCCACAAACCTCCAATCCTAGCACAACGGTCAGCATACCCATCATATGTGTTATACAAAATAAAAAGCTTTCCTCCTTTGTGTAGTGGATAAAATTCAAGCAATAAGCCAGTCTGTATCCATATATAGTAGACCACATCTTTTAAACAGTTATGCTGGATTTGTGGTGAAGTTTAGGGAATAATACAGAAAAATGCCAAAGATAAACATTAAGTATGGGCCGGGGTAAAGTGAATTTAAAAACAGGAGGATAATGGGCATCCAAAAGGGAAATGAGATTAGCTTATGATAAAGAAATCAAAAGGACAAAAGCAAAAGAAATATGACAAGAAAAAGTTGGATGAATTTATCTTAGACAAATATGTGGAGGCAGTGCCCCATGGGTCCAAGGAAAGTCCGAAGGCACCTGAACTGTAACATCTCTTACAACCACCAAAACTTCGCGTGAAGCAGTGTGTATCCCATCTGAAATAAAAGGGTGAATAATTTAGATAATACAAATGCATATAATTTATATTTGTTCTACACAGGAAGTTAAGAATAATGAGCTTAAGTTAGGTACGAAAATACCCAAACCAAAAAAAACACTGCTGTATAAATATTTAAGCCTTTCAAACTTTACTGTGAGAAATTATTAAATCACCTGTACTTTCGGTTGTATCACAACTGAAGGCTAATTTAGTATTTCACTAATCTTCGCTTTGTTTTTATAAATAAGCACTGAAAATGTGAGTTAAATTAATTGCAATGTCATGTATGGTGTAAGGGAGATAACAGTGTGATATACATAAGGTGTGGTGTTCTTATTTCCTCTATTATATTATCCATGTAATGTAAATTAGTTCATGCAGACATGTATTAACTTGCATTAATTAAACTATCCAACACTAAATCATTTATAAAGTGAAAACTTAAAATTCAGGATTATATATATAGCGGAGACAAAAAGAGTGATTTAATTTTGTTGTCTGAGATGATGAGGCTGCTTTATATCACATAGTTTATATTCCCTAGAATGCAGACAAGTGGAGTGCAGCCTTCCATAAACATGCAAATATGATCCCGTGCTATTTTGGATTCTTGGGATGGGATGCAAGGTTTAAAGAATAGCATAGACTTAAATGGAGGAAATGGGCAATGTGTGACTAATATGGTTATGGCTCTGAAATGTATGACTTTCCAAAAGAACAGTCGGACAGACATAAATAGAATTAATTGAACGTCAATAATAGGTTATAAATGGGCTTATGCAAGTCTCCGTGGTAAATGCTGATTTAAAGAAATTACTCTTCTTTGGTGGTATTCCAGCTACTTCTGCAAAAGGGAATGCAAAAGAACTTATCTAAATAAACTAAACGATAAATGTCAAGGCAAGAAAGTGTACAAAAACGGACAATTATTGCAAGACAAGTAAACGAAAATGTCAATGAATGCCATATCTTTAATAAATTTCCTAAAATTACTCATCCCAGAATATCCTATACGATACGACGTGATCTACAAAAAATGAACCCTGTCCTTTCTTGAGCCCTATAGTATTCTCTATCCTGGGTTATGGCTTGCCTTACAAGAATAAGATAATTGAGTTTCATACATCATTTATCATCGTCTGAAGGTAAAATATCCACTATTTCGCCAAAAGCATCTGTATTACGTTTACAAAACATATTTTGTTGCATATATGCCACTTTAGTAGATATTTCCACTCACAATATGTCATCAGGGCATAACATTCTGTCTGCCATAGCTTTATGTATCAAAAACGCCTCTCCAAACCCAAGATGTGTTATTTTCTGAAGATTTCATGCATCTTATTGTTACAAGACTGACAATATTCGACAAATAATGTACAGTGCCCATTTGTTTTGCTACATCAAAGTAGAACAACTATAAATGGTGCCCATATGTATGTGATTCTATGGATACACTGAGAGAGTGTACTTCTTTATATATATATATATATATATATATATATATATATATATATATATATATATATATATATATATATATATATATATATATATATATATATATATATATATAACAATATATATATATATATATATATATATATATCACGGTACCAATTCTTTTTCCATACACCTCAATGTTAATGTTTCGTGAAAAAAATACACTTTCTATTCTACCTCAGCATGCGTGTCACACACTGTCACAAAGAACAATGTTAAGTTGTCAATGTGATAAGGACGGAACCATGCACTCCGCTGCACTGAAGAGAGATAACTCTGCTGGAACTAAACAGGGGTAAGAATTATCTAGTCACAACAGCTGCATTTTCACTGATGTGTGTCACATTTTTAAAAGATAATAAAAAAATAAAAAAATATGATCTATACTTAAATCATGATCTCTCATGTTGCCAAGAGGCTGAAGTATTTTTAATCATTACCGAAACAACAACTCTTAATAATGCACCAATCACACAACTAGTTTTGTTGTATATTACTAAATATAATGTTCCCTACACTTTAAGCTCCTCCCCTCTGGACTTGCGCAATTGGAACACTTATATCTATAGAGTTCGTATTTTCCAAGTCTTTTTTATTTAGTTATATTAGCCATGACACGAGTGATTTCAGACCCCTCCCACAGTGTACAGTTCACCGTTTGTAATGAATTTTGATAAACGGTCTAGTTGTAGTTGTGTAACCTGATCGATGCGCTAGATGTTACAGTGTTCATACAACAGAATGAAACTATGTGGCATGGTATGTACATGTATCTTATCAGTAGGATGACATACCCCAAAAATGTAAATGAACATAATAATTTTCAAATACAATTGAATCATTGCTTAATACTTATTTTCAAAGTAATGATGATATTCCACTTAATACGTATTTTTAACCATAATTTACATTGCTGTAAGTATCACACCTGTGATAATAATACTTGGGTATATTGTAGCACTTTCCAGATTTTATAGATAAGATAAGCTGCAATATTATTAATATTATTGTTATTATTACTATTAGTAGTAGTACTATTATTATTATTATTATTATTATTATTATTATTATTATTATTATTATATACATTAACTCTGAAAGTGATCGTGCCCTTACAGTATCAGTTAATGAGCAATATTGTTAAGTAAGCTTTTAAGTGTTCAGTGACAAGCCAAGGCAAATGAACCGTGGCGCGACAATTATATTTTCAGAAAGAACCGTTTCTTTCTGATAGAAGCGAAAGAAATCCCTAATTAGTTTTCAATTTGTTTCAGGGCTAGTGAATCATGTAGCTACATCGCTGCCTTATTGTACGGTCTCGCAGACATCACGAGTCAGAAATTCACTGGGAAGATTTCACCCACTTAAAAAGCATGTGAATGGATAAAACCTATATCTAGTATTCTATCACCTAAGAAGTCCTAGAATGCGTTATTCGTTCAATTTCAAACATCGTTTACTAAGGTGCCAGTTTGCGATGTTAATGATACGTACACTGAAATCTATTCATCCGACAGTGGTGAGTTTTCGGGAAAAACTCGAAACAGTTAAAACCAATTCCGCTTGGTTAAATAAATTTTCAAGCAATACTCAAAGGTTGAAAAGCAGTTTTGCTTTGCCAGAACTATACAGGATTTTTTCTGCTACATGAACACCGTTGCGTTTTGCAGCGTAGGGTTTATAGATATTTCTCAATAGTTTGATTCACTGAACATAACAGAATATCAAAGCACGTTAATTAATGAGCTTACAGAAACGCAAAGTGACAATGTACTATTTAATTTAGCTCGTTTTGGACGCTTGACAGCTTCTATTTTTGGAACCATTGTTCGTAGAAAGCCAGGTACACCACCTGAAAACATTCTGAAAAATCTGTTTGGCGACAATATGCATTTTAGTGAAACCGCTTTATCTTGGGGCAAGAAGCATTTGAAGGTTGTTTGTCGACACTGATATGGTGAAGACCACGGCAATCCACCCCGTTCTCACAGTAATTGCGAATGGACATTTTGCGAATGAACACTACCCACATTTGAGAGCAAGTCCCGATGGTCTTGTATACTGTTTACACTGCAATCCACATCACGGTGTCCTTTAATTGAAATGTCTATGGTTTTCGGGATATGCATCCATTTGAAGAGGCAGAAGAAAAGGATATTGATTAACGTTATCTTACCCAAACTAAGTGCTCTTCTCCACAGTACTGTACCACCAGAACTATTTTCAAAATATGGTAAAAAGGGAACTGACGTTGTACGTTGCGTTATTATGAATATCATGAAGTAAAAATTACATGAGATAGTTTGGATATGGATAGTTGTTCTACCCAAAATTAAGTCATTTGAAGAACAGAGCAATTTCATCTAAAAATTTCATATTTCATTCGTCTTCTCTTTTTATATTTTAATTCAATGAAATGCTTGTGGTATTATTTTACATGTTTACTAGCCTTGTAGCTATGATTACATCCATCATGCTAAAGTTTCAAAAAGTTTTTTTTTTTTTTTTTTAAATTTCCTCAAATTGAGATTATATTATCTTGTTCTTGGTAAGATTCTGGCAATCAAAGAGTTTCACTAGCGGTCAATATAGTAGAAAGCATTAAATTAACTCCATAGAATTTAAATAATACACCATCAACTCAAATTAAAATAGGAAATGGACCTGGATTCCCAAGATTTTAGGAAACTAAACTTTTGCCAGAAACAGAAGAAGACTGTTTCAAAGGAATTCTAAATATTATTAATGTTTTGAGCCTTGATCATAGTTGAATTTGCAGTGAGAATCCACTGAATTTTGAGTATTAGAGCAAAGTATTTAAACATCTCAATGTAGGTAATCCCATTTGAAATATGTAGTGAATATGACACCCAGTCACAATATTGTGATTTTATCTTATGAAGTTCCTATAATTTCCTATTCCCCCTCTCTCTCTCCTTCTCTCCATTTTAAAATAGAGAACGAAAATAAGGACGTACATCATTGGATTATAGTGAGGAAAACAATATACACCAGTGCCCACATTAAAGAGCAAAGTAAATGTGACAAAAGTGAACATTGAAATCTAATACTTAATAGAATAACCTTACAAACTGAAGGATATGGTCATTGCAAAGCAACAAAAAAACAACAACAAATGCAAATAAAAATATTATTTCTACAAATCACCTTTCGATTGCCATTATTGAACCTTCCTTCATCGATGGTGGAAGTAAATTGCCTAGCCCACATTTAACAACATTTATTGACACACGGTCATGGAATGATATAGGTTCGGCGCCTTGAATAATCCGAAAAAATTGTTTATTCGTTCAATTGCCCGTTCAACATGAATACAACGGTTAGCAATTCGCTTTGTTGTTTCCACTGGTCTCTTACTAGCTCTCCGTTTCTCTTTGTTGGTGGAAAAATAGATAAATCCCCATTGGAGTTACCCAATAAGTAATGAAAAAGCCTTTGGATCCCATAATTATATGCCCAGGTTCACATGTGGCTATCGGTCAACCTAATTCTGTTATTTCTTTATCAGAAACACTGCAGGCCTGGAGATTTGACACATGGGTGATTGTACCAGTTGAATTAATACCTACCAACACTTTCCATGTCATATGAGACATGTGGGCTGAATACATTCTACTCTTATTACACAATGACTATTGCGTCTCTGTACAAATCTATGTACAATCTATTATAACCCTACAGCTTGTGTATAACCCTCTTGAAAGACTGGCATATTATTTTTAAATTTCGCTCTATCTGACCGCGCAACAAGAAGGTTTAAATATTGATACATGCTTTCTAACCACTCATTAGATATGTTGCTGCATGTGGATAATGATACATAAAACACCTTGCTAAATCCTGAGTCAGCAAACATAACCACAGTCTCATGAGGACCATCAAAACCTCATCATATTTTCTACGTTTACGTGGTCTGCCTCCAGGGTTTGAATGCCTTTCGCTCTGACGTAATATGTTCAAAAAACAAGTAGAAACTGGCTTTGCCTGCAAGTTCAATATATAATGTAACCTCCAAAACAAGCATAGGGAGCTTGATACTTGTGTCCTTATCCATCATTCTGTGCACCTGCACATGAATTACTTTCAGCCCCCATTTGTTTCAGTTTGTGATTCCATTTACCTTTTCTCAGTCTCGCACATTATTTCCTTGTTACATACCGTTGAGAGATCGCTTACCTGTACATTTCCACAATCATCACGAAACATGACAGAAGTGTCCGAACGAGAAAAACTCTCGCTCAGGATGCAATTAGCATTGTCAGCTTCTGAGTTACTGTCTGCAAGTTCTATAAATTTACCTGGGTCTTGATCATGATCTGATTCTGAAGTATTCTCTTCTGTTTCAAAGCGTGCTGCATTTTCTGCATCATGGGATGACACATACTGAAAATAAAATTAATCACAATCTGATAATTTATTAAAATCAAAAGAAATGCCTGTTTAGATTAAACTAAAATTTTATTAGCTAACAGTTTTGACTGTCAGCATTTTAAAATTTGAACAAGCAAACAAACGATTTACTTAGAAAATGTATCCTATCCTTTTTATGCTTTGTTTTCCTGTGGGTGGGTGGGTAGGTTGAGTTTTGATTACAAAGTACATATTAAGATTTGTAAATGCTCGTCCAGTGGGAAACACTCATATCGTACAAATTACAAAGGAGCATTGTTTAACCCTAAACAATATTATTAAAATGTATGTACCACAGAATAAATTACATATGTGGTTATAAATATCTTTGCGTGTGTGACAAAGGGGAGTGGGCACTTTCGTCATTCTGACATCAATATATCAGTTCTCGAGAAAAAACAACATGACACACAAAAAAAAATTTCCATTAGTGGTCCTGTGTATCCTATGGTCGAACAGTGAAGGTAACGGTAAGGTGTTCTTCTTTGCGACACTTTTAGTGGAGAAATGTTCTTAATAAGTTAAACTGGAACAGATTGTTGGTCTCCAGTTCTTTTGCGGTTCACGCGACTTTCCCAAATGGATTTTAACCTTTTAGCACTTGGAACTTGTGAAGTGTTATTTGTCTGACATTCATCACCTTTCAGCTGTAATTATGACTGTGTGTGGCCGAACAATAAAGCTTTTCCGTGGCGAGACATATAATTTCACTCACTTCCTTCTGTGTTGCAGTCAGGTGAATGTAGACCAGCATGCGCGTACCCCGGGTCGTCGGTTAAAACACTAGCCCCAGGCAAGGATTACCGAATGGCGGAATCCAATAAACAAAACAAATTGGCTGAGATGGTACGGATTACTATACAAGTGTGCCGATTCAATACGTTTTAGTGGGTCATTGTATTATCGTTGCACAGAATAGTACCAAACGCCTCAGAAAGAAAGCATTTCGTTTTAATAAGAATGTCCTTTAGTTATTTTCAGTCTTTAGACCACTTGTTAGGCCACGTGACAGATCCATTTCCATAGCAACATGTAAACAAGTACAAGCGAACCACCACTGATTAGCCTATATTGCATACGATCATTACAGGAAATTTACCTTCAAGATTCGTGATACGTTTGTATTTAAAAAACCTATATCTTTTCCACTGACACTCTTTACAAAAGTTATATCCCATAAATAACAGCAAAACTGGTCATGAGGTTTCGCTTTAAGTTTCATAAGAAAATAACGTTATAAAAGGAATTTCACATGCGTTGAATTCCTTTTTTACCAGTCTTTTCAAACCTATGCAAAACATGTCTCAACGTATGAAGTTCACACTGAAAGTCTGATTGAGGTCACACAAATCAAGAAAAATACCCCACTTGTTAGACGATCCTTAGTATTATTTTCCGAAATTAAATAATCAATAAACGGCAGTTAAGTGAAAAAAATTACGAGCAATTTTAATATAATGATTTCAAAGTATATATTTTTCATAAAGAAATTTCGTTGATGAAGTTTTAGATGATATCTAAATTGACGATGATGATGATGAAAAACATAGTATTTCCAGTCAACATTTTAAGTCTGCTGATTGACGTTACCGGCAACTTCGACTTTCAGGTATTCAAATTTTCAAATAAAAGGAAGTGCATGCATGTAATAGAAAGAAGTAAGTTGCAATTATGTAGTGTTTTAATGCGAATGCTTTGTCAACTTAGTAACTGTAAAACTTAATTTAGTGACCCAATCATTAATAAAATATATATGCAATAATTTTCTTCTTATGCAATTAAACTATTCTGTATCAATAAGAAAAGATTTCAAAAATTCCTATCATTTCCCTAATTCTGTCTATTTATCAAGAATAAAGCTGTCAAAGCCTGCATCATTCAATACAACGAAACATTTTGAATATTTCTTAAAGAATTAAAACCACTTTAGCAGAAAGTGATGGACGTCATCATGTACGATGATAAAATTGATATTTTACCAACGGGTTATTGTCAATCACTAACTTATGAACTCTTATCAGCGATTTCGTACGGTATATGGAAAACAGGGCTTGTTTTGGTGGTGATTCCGATAAATATTATTTTATTTCACCAAATAAAACACCTTGGATCAATTGCAACATCCATTACAGCTGAGACAACAATAACAATTTATAATGAGAGGAACGGAAAAAGAAAATGGCTTTCTGGAGACAACTCCTTTGTTTATAATGTTTTTAGGATCATTATAAAAAAAAAGTTAGCATATTTATTTTGGGTCTTTGTTTAGGCCATTGGTAATGCCAGTGGAATAACCTTTCGTACCTGGTGTTTACAACAATCTTTATTATAGTTTTAGTACCATTTCTAGTGACGGACAGTTAAACATTTCACAATCATTTAAAATGTCTGCTCATGCAAGTCATGTTGGGGTAGGAGCAGTATTGATTCAAGAAGACAGAAATGGTAGAGGTCATCCAGTGTGCTATTTTATAAGAAATTAAATAAGCACCAGAGAAATTATTACACAATAGAGAAAGAATGCTTGGCTTTGATATTTGCATTTCAATTCTTTGAAGTGTATATTAGTTCAGCTCTTCCTCCTGCGATTATTGTGTTTAGTGATAACAGCCCCCTTACTTTCGTTGGCAAGATGAAACACAAAAATCGGAGATTATTAAGGTGAAGTTTGATGCTGCAAGAATATAATATTGACAGTAGGCATGTCAAGAGAAAGGACAATTTAATAGTAGGTGCACTTTCACTTGTATAGTAATATTATATTGTTTCATGTTTACTTTCTGTCATTCATAAGATTTCATATTCTATCATTTTTTTAGCGTGTCTATTTGACTGATGGAAAAAGGAAAGCTTTATTGAATAAATCTTTCTTTTTCACTATTAGGGGAAGTTGGAAATATATTTAATTTGCATTGTTTGTTAACCAGGTTTTTTTTTCTTCATATCAATATAGGCTATTGTAATGTAACATTGTATATAGAACTTGACCTTGTCGAAGTCAAGCTTATTTTCTACTTTATCTGAATTGTTGATTGTTTTCCACTAAACAGCTAATTCATAGCTAAAATATCCTCTATATGTATGGGTTTAAGATCAGGATCATTATTAATAGAAGTAAACATGTTTATTTGGGTCTGGGTATAGGTTATATGAATTCCCTTACACTTTACCTGGCATACCTTACATAGTCCAGGTTATTTATTATAATTATAGTAACAGACTTTTTTTTTTTAATAATAACTAACATTTTATTTTGTAAACATCAAGTTTCTATAACACTATTTTCCATTATTAATAGTTTTGTTTTAGAAAATGCTTATTGTAACCTGGGATTTAGTTTGCATTACCGTAAGTTCTTTCTCATTTTCACTTTGTATTCTAGGGAAATAAATTATTTG
>JAECUM010061751.1:0-18331 GCA_016617855.1 Megalonaias nervosa | reverse complement strand
TGACAGACTGATCCGGACTTATCCAATGAAATCTGCCATACGGCATCGGCTCAGACATTGCATAGCCTTAAAGATTAATTTGATAAAGATAAACTTTGAAAACTGTTGGCAATGTCTTATCATAGTCGCGCATGTATTTGTTATTAGCTTTGGCATGTTGTTTTGTTCTTAAACTAATACTACCTCGGATTCCACGTTCTGTGAAACAGAACATGTCAGGATCTGTCAGAAATTCCAGCTTAATTTTGCTGTGCTTGAGTAATGCATCTCAGGATAGTTCTGGTGATGCGTAATACCAATCAGGATCAAATCCATAGTTATCAGTGCTGACTTTTCTGAAAGCAACAACACATATGTGATCAGATATAGGTCATGATAATCACCGAAGGTTTCACAATCAAATTCATTCCAAATTTGTTTAGAATAAGCATTGTCGTCATAGCTGGCACTTTCAAGATTCGACCTAGAATAAAACTTGTCCTAGTCAGGCATTTTATTTTTATATTTTTCGTATTTTTCACGTTTGCACGAGCGATCATTGTTAAGATTTCGATGTTACACATCAACATTATCCATTACAAAATTTCGATGTTACACATCAACATTATCTATTACAAAATTTCTAAGTTCTTCATCTAATATTAATTCCCATGATTTTTTAAGGTAAATTGTATTTTCGATGTCAAGCACTGAAATATAAGCTTCAGAAAGAGCTTTTTTCATCAACTCTCCTTTTATTTCTTTAGGGTCGTCTATTTGTTTTTTCAACAACGTCCGGAGCAATTTTCTTCTGTTCTTCTTCACGTAATCCTCGCAAACCTTTTCCTTTAGTTTTTCTAGGTCTTCAGGTGATACTTTATCAACACCGGGTTGCTTGCCAAGTACAGATTCGGTGATAGACTTAAGGAGTCTTTCAGGTTCTTCCTCTGTTTGTTCTTTTCCAGCACCTTCTTGCTCAACCTTTTTCTTAAACGCAGATCTTGTTGCCACGTATTTCTTTAGAAGATGTATCCGCGCCTTGTCCATTATTGTTAATAACATATATTAATTTTATACTGTTTTACAGTCAAAGAACTTATCAATTCCACATCGAAACATATACTCTGTATTTCTGGCAAGAATATTGAATAAGAAAAAATCTGCGATTTCCATGAGCTTCATGATAAAGCTCAACACATTTGTCTCTGGAAACATCACCTCATGGTTCTCGCGATATGTTTTGCACATCAATGTTGTCTACTCCGTTAAACAATATAAAACAACCCGTATTTCTTCTGATACAACGGGCAACGTTATAAAATCCCTGGGCAAAATCAATTGCATTACGTCTTCGCTTTCTTGACAATGCAAAGTAAGATTTATTCTTGTCCATTTCATCGTTGCTCAACGGTATATCATCAGATACAATAATCTTATGTTCCTTCGAGTCTAGCTCGTCAACAATAACAGGATCTTCAGGTGTTCTTATAACAAATATATCTGTACCAGCACCAAGGTCATTTTTGTTTCGTTAAACTCGTTCAACAACTCGTATTTGTCCTGCTCGGGACTGATCGTGTAGATGTAAACTCGATCAAAGTTAAATATGTCGTTGCGAAACAGATACATTAACAGGTTTGTTTTGCCAGATCCAGTACTACCAGGTAATGACAATCTGGCAACTCAAAATTGTGTTTACTTTTTATTACTCGTTCTGTGTCAAAGTTTAGCATGCTCATCATATAACATGTACATACAATTTTATCACCAATAATATTTATTGGTAAATCATAATAACATGCGCTACTACACAAAATTTGGTACTTTGATAAGTAGTTCATCCAGTGAAACAACTACGACGACAGATGTTGATTTGATAAACTATCTCAAGAAATCCGGTGACACAATGACCGGCAACCTTATCATGCCCGGACAACATATCCTCCTGTCAATGTCAATAACACACAAGCGGTAAGCTATAATCAACTAACCAGAGCTGCATCTGAAAAACTTTCACGTTTACGTGGAACAATGACTGGCAACATCAACATGAACAATAATAAAATAACAAGTCTCAGCACATCATATCCGCAAACCAACGCTGACATCACACAGGCGGTAAGTTTTAATCCACTAACCACAGCTGTATCAGAAACACTTCCACTTGCAGGTGATATAATGACCGGTGGCATTAATATGACAGGTAAGCTAATAATAAACCTGGAGATAATTTATCCGCCATCCAATTAAATCATTCTTAGGCGATGAGTATCTCCCAACGTAACACGGTGACAAATTTAAAAATAAGTAAAGCGGGGGATTTTGTACCAGGTACTATTGCATTTATTAATGGTGGTAAGATAACAGGACTAGCAACAGACTCTCCTCCTAGTGGAGAATCAGATGCAGTATCTTAAGATCAGCTGAAACGATCACTAACAGATGTCTAAAACTTGCCGAAGGAGCAATGACAGGATCAATTGACATCGGTGGTAAAGTGATATACAATACTCAGCTGATAATTCTCCGCTGTCGAACGATATTTTAGCAAACGCAAACTTTGTAAGACAAAATATTGTTATCAAATCAGGCGACCCAATGACAGGTAATCTTGACATGGGTGTCAAGAAGATAACATCAACTTCGTTTCCGACAACAACATTGGATCTAACAAATAAAAATTACGTCCATGATATGATTACAGGTTATATTGTACTACTAGTAGCACATTAAAGTGACACAATGGCAGGCGCGCTAAACATGGGATCAAATAAGATAACGTCAACGTATGTACCTGTTGCTGTATCAATCTGACAAATAAGTTGTACGTCGACGTATCTTACTCAGCTGCAGATGTCGTTTACGTTAAAAAGACAGGCGACACAATCACAGGTGTTACTGACCTGATAGAAAATAAAATAACAACAATGTACATTCCAGTTAATATATTTGATCTGACAAATAAACAGTACGTTGATAATGTTGCTGCTGGTAGTAGAACAAAACGAGCTAAAAATAGCGTCAGTCATATTCCCCATCTAGTTGATTCGACATAAAATCGTCGGGGTCTTGTTGCAACTGCATCAACACAATATCCTGGAAATAATCCAAATTTTGCTTTCTCGTTAAACAGCGCCATATATGGAGGTCCTGAGCGGACAAATTACGGTGAAGTAACTAATTTCTAGATTACAATTCAGTGCCCGGTTGCTGTTGCTCTTTGTAAATTTCAGTTACGTGGTCGATTAAATTCTTGTGTCGGCCTTATATACAACTGGAGATTAGATGGATCTAACAATAATACAACTTTGACAACTCTGTACAGCGCAACAGGTGCTTATATATCAACGACTCAGCAATTCACTATCGCTAACGCTAACGCTATTAGGAAGTATTTTTATTTTCGGATATATGCTGCAAACGCACAAAGTCCTAACCCAGGTTTGACAATGTTTCAGTTGTACGCGATTGATGATTTAGTGTAGATTTATCATGTTAACATAAATCGCTAGGTGTGCCCTGCACACTATGATCTACTTTAATGTGAAATGATTAAAAAAGGTATGTTGATCCTCCTTCGATCAGAGTCGCAAAGAATTTTACGAAGTTATGTTTGGTCCTAATACAGAAATAATAATAGCTGATAATATTGATCAGCTAGACCCAGAGAGTGCAATCGAAGCACGAATAGAAAGTATAATTTCCAAAATGAAACTTTAAACTTTAGAATCACCCCCATTTAACAGATAATGAAGATAATGTTTTTAGAGCTGAATGAATGAGAGGTCTACAGCTAAGAAAAGCTATCCGAGATTTCAATATTATTAGCAAGTACTATCATCCAAACCATTGCGAAGAACAGAGACTAAAAGTTGAGTCGTTGTTAACAAATATATTGCCCGAGATTAACAAGGAAAATTCTATGCCTATCAACAGATCTAACCTCGTAAAAACAAAATTTCTTGGCGTTAAGAAAACGGAACAAGAACGAATAAAAAAGGTTCATGATGAACTTTACGAACTAGCTGAACTAAACAAAAAATATAGATCAACAAAAAAATCATAGGATTAGGGACAGTTTTGCAAAACGTACGATATTTCGTGAGTTAGGTATGGACTCCTCTGACAAAACAAACTTTATTGGATGTAGTAGATTATCACGATGACGTCAATGCACTAGCATCATCGTATATTATACTAGTAGATTCTCTGACGAACAGCGACTACAGAAATATTCTGTGCAACAGATAAATGCGGCTCTGGTAGCAGTAAATACACCTGAATCAGCGATTTAATCTTACATCGATGCCAAACGAGATCTATTTTATCAAACACTCGATGACATAACAAGTGTCAGCAACAGTATCAAACATGTTGATGTCGGAGTAGATTTTAATCGTTATAAAAATATTTTATTAAAAGACTATAAAAAGGAAGCTGGAAAGCTGCTGACAGAAACAAAATATAAAATATTAAAGATTTGATTGTTTGGTATTTGCACCTAACCGCAGACAACATCAACTTGGAGACTGATAAACGTGGACGTTTGTCTTTTGCAATAGCATATGATGTACGTGCACAATATTAAATGACAATGTTAAAATTGATAATTTAATATCTGTACTAAATTACATCGAATCAACAAAGGATGTTTACCAGGATAGTGTAAACGATATTACTGAAATACCAGCAAATTTTGATCCACATTTATTGTTGAAATTTATGTAAACATTGTTAATGCTAATTATGAAATACATCTTCTGATGTATATAACGAATATATTTTTTGGCTGGCCTTCTAATAGTAAATTTCGTCTGCTACTTAATAAAGCTGTTGGTAATAAAACTTTAACTTTTGATTCGATATCATAATCAAAAGATATTTGAAATTTGTTTTAGCTAAGATTGATAATGACAAAAGAAGATGTGATTGACTTCAACCATATGTCATCTACACTGTCCGAGAACGACAGCAGCGAATTTAAAAAGTACTACAAATACTATCATAAAAAAAGTTTACTGTATCAGACGTGCCAGAAAATACTACAGCAGAATCATAAGCATACTAAACAAGATCCCGATTGCGTTAACAACAGCAGGACTAGCATCAGCAGGAGGAACAGCAAATCCATTACTGTTAATGGTGTCAGGAGCAGGTATTGTATTATCAGCAGTAAATAAAAGAATATAACCAACAGAGCAAAAATGCGTTTTGTAAAATAGCAGTAGCATCTTATAATAAAATATTGTGTCAACTTCGAGCTTATCTCCGAGGTAAAAGGTTTATGATGTTAGATCTGATACAAGAACTACGAGTCCAAGATGATATGTTAGTTGATATGATACCAACTAGAGTTGTGAAATATAATAAAACAGTATTTGCTAAATTTTGTGTGAATTTAAAATATAATCGAAGATATTACATTGGAAGATATCACCTTAAAGATGAGGAGAACTCTCTTCAAAGGTAAGCATATGACTATTATACTTAACAACGAGAAATATAGCACGTATTTCAAAACTAGAAACAAGCTAATGTTGTTTTTTGTTTGTGATGATTATTCAGAATATTTTGATAAACTTACTTTTATCCAAGCAGAGCTCATTACAACTATTGAGATGGGGTATGGTCGGTTGTACTGTTGCTAAAGCAGAATAATGACTTAGATCAACTGTAAATATATTAAATTATTTTAATTACCTCTTGCTGGTTAGTCAGTTGGCTTAGTTTCTATTCCACATTAATTTCCATGCGCCGGTATGTGAATGGCATTCATGTGAATGACGTAGCTATCCCAGTGTAAATAGTGCTCTACTGTAATTTTATCATTAAAACCATCTTTCATGTTTAAATCATAAGTGTGTATTATATTGATATAATCAATGTGGAGAAAAATAGAAACCAAGAAAAGAAAACAAACAACTTATCAATATGCAGAGGTGATTGTAAATAGCCACTAAATGCATAGAACTATATTTTGTAGCGGACCCACTCGGGGATGTGAGGAGTTCATTCACTAGGTCAATACACAGCTGCTTGTAATAAATCTGAACTCCGTTCAAAGGGCAAATATATGTATTTGTATGTGTTATAAATAATATATATGTACAGTATGTACGCTGTATCAATGATATACCACTCGTTGTATAATTTTTTCATTAAAATGAAACTCAGCAAGCTTCGTTTCCTTTTAATGAAAAATTTATACATCTCGTGGTATATCATTGATACAGCGTACATACTATACATATATTCTGTATAGACATAATATCAAATATGGCTGTAGTCTAATGTTTACCAGTGATTGTACAAAAGACAAATACACCGTAAGAAAGTTTATCTCTTATCTAGAGTCTTTAAATCTAAATGAAGAATAAATATTTATTGATATTTAAATTTTTTTGCAATTGTCTATCACCTGAGAATTGCAACCGAATTGCTTTTGCAGTGTTCAATACATTGGATGTGACAGTTAAATTAAGATATATTTTAATATGACATCAAGTGTTGGTTTAGCGTTTGTCATTCATTAGCCATTTAGTCGGGTCGACAACCAATATACAAAGAAAGACAAGGCCACCTTATGTAAGAATCTCAAAACTCCATCGTCGTTTCATGCCAGTGTTCTGTTTATGCCCTTCTTGAATAACAGTATGTGTGCAGAAAAAGCCCCCAAACAATCTAGAATAAATATATTAATTAGTAAGCAGAGCTAAATGCTGTAGGAGGTGACCGTAAGGAATTAGATTGTGACATAACGTGCACTAAGGAAAAACAATTAATTAATCATCATTTGCAGTACCCAAATACATGTAGTTGATCCGTTTATAAGATAAATTCAAAGAAGCGTTATGTACTCATACTCTAAATTCACCACTCAACTGTAACTTTCAATTACATTTTTGTTTCCTGTTTAAGTCATTTTCAACACAAGTTCGTTTCCCCAAAATTGAAAGCATATTTTTCAAAGTCATTTTTACGATTCAACACATTTTTTCTGCACTCTTGAAAAACCTATACTGATAGTGATTTCCCTTCAGAAATCACACGTACTTAAATATTATATTTGTCCAGGTCAGACTCTGAGAAAACTTTGCATCCAGGATTTATATTCGCGTAGTCAGGAATTTAATTTACAATAAAAATACGGCATCATTTATTTGCCAATCAATTACAGGTATTTGAGTACACACTCGAATTAACACAGTTTATTTGAAGTATGTAAAAGTGGCATTCACAAAATAAATGAAGTAATAAGGTTTAACTGTTAATTATACACGCTGGCTTTAAACCTGTTTACGCAAGTTTAGCCATTGGCTGTTCTGCAGACTGGCCAAGACTGGCCAAGATTCATCATTTTTTTTTTAAAAGGGAAGGAATATGGGGGAGGGACTCATCACAGGGAGAAACGGCGCGTCCTTTCACAATTTCACGCATATAAAACCTGTAACAAATTTTCACAGCTTCCCTTGTCTGGACTAAACTTTTCTTAATATATTAAAATGCATACAATTTTGTTTTTCCCATTCTTAATTTTAATCGATTTGTTTTCTTTAATTGAGAATTGCTATATATTTGTCGATTTTTTCTTCATTTTGGACCATTCTGTCTCTTTACAACTCCTGGATATTTTCTTAATAGGTCTCAGTTCTGTATCTTTGCAATTCGTGGAAGTGTTTTCTTCATTTGTCATTGTTCTGTGCCTTTCAAAATTTAGAGCTTACTTCAAACCGTAAAACTCAAAACTTACTTAACTAAGCCACAGGTTTTGATAATTCCTTTGTAACAATTTATAATTTTTTAATCTAAAACATGCAATCGCGTGTCTAAATAAAGTACTATATCCGGATTTATGTTTAAAAAGATAGATAGTTTATGACAAACATAGTGATGACGCCCATTTGTTTTATTACTAACCTAATTGTTTATAAATTGATTGTATTCCGCTGTTCTGATATAGTAATTTCTGTCTTGCGTGTTCTAATTTGTGTTGTACAGAGCGACAGTCAAACATCATATGTATGTATGTATGTATGTATGTATTATGTATGTATGTATGTATGCATGCATGCATGCCTCCCAGTCTGTCTGTCTGTCTGTCTGTATGCATGTACAGCTACAGTAATCATACAAATTTAACCATGAATATGGGAGTTAAGGTAAAAGTAAATCCATCACTGAAATAGTCACAAACTTACAATGGTTTCACTCTATCGTGTTCGCCTGAGGTGATTTACGTCCATTCATATGTCTGCTTCTACTTAATTCTCAGTCTCTTGCAGTTTGGGGATTTATGTCTGCAGTGGCTATAAAATATTAATTTATTTTCTGACTCGTGTTCAAGCCAGGGATACTCATTCATCCTCAAAGATTGAAACATTCTTGCACGTTTAGTTGCATCATACTGATTATTTTTCTGTAAAACGGGTTGATTAAAGCTAGACAATTCGTCAAGTTACCTTTTCTTGCCTAAATAACATTTCAGACTCTCATCATTTACAGCAAGAACGGTTAAAGCTAGACCCTTTCTAATGGTTAATTGATACTCACAACTCAAAGATTTTATCAAGATACTGCTCAATTATCATCTCGCCACCTTGAAATCATTCACATTCATCAAAATATTTGACAGGCCTAATTTCAAGATTGATAACACTTATTTTTATGAATTTCATTGCTTTTGTCAAGCAATATTTACTTCTCGGTCTCCTGGTAATTAGCACATAAACAAATGATTTTAAACATAGCGTGTGAGTTTTACATTTTACCACATAAACAAGATCATAACCACAGTGTGTGAGTGTTACATTTTACGAAATAAACAAGAGATCGTAACCAGAGCGTGTGGGTGTTACATTTTCGGTTCATCGATCGTGCTTTGAATGCGATCTTAATGGTTAATTGTTAGAGACGAGTCCCTTTAGTTCCAAACACACATTTCAATGAAATCTCACTAGTTATATCGTTAACAACTAAGGTCTTACTCACTTAAAGATCAAAATAATCTTTACGTCCGGTCTGCCCGATGCTAGGTTAGGGGCCTGACCGTCGGTTAATCCCGGATACGAGGAAATATTGCAACTAAAATGGAACTGATAAGTTAGTATAGCAATATTTATTCCCTGTTTGTCACAAACTGGCTTCAGTTAGAAAGGTTCACTAAGAAACCCAAACTCAGTCTTTTGGATTTGCCCATGGGCAAGTCAGTTCGAAAACTTTAGCTTACCCCGAGCCGAAATTGAGCTTGTCAAGGGGGTCGAGGAAGTTAATTTGTAAATCACTGATATATAAAATTAGGTCAAAACTTATTAATCCTCTACGTGCTAGACACAAGAATTATCTTATTGTAAATTGCTTCTAGTAACTCCAACATATAGGAGTCCAGAATTTGTTGCAGACTTTGTGTTAAGCATTTGTTTTGTATATGTACGTTTTGAATTTTCCCCTAGCGAAGAACTTGGTTGGCGCGAAACGTTAAGAAACCGTATAGAACTTGCACCGTTCTCAATTTTTGTGTATTGTTTCGCTCATACTGATACAAAGATATACATGTCCGTTTAGCAATTTAACATGAAAGTTGTTGTAAGCGGAGAAGGTAGTACAATATATAAATGAGAAAACTCGGCCATTCCTTTACGGGTGAGTATCTCGAAGCGTTTGGAAAATAGGTTTGACTAAATGACGAAACAACACGAGACAAAAAGGGCATTTAGAGTTATATATAATTTTATCAAAATTTAATTATTATGTGTTGTAGACCATTACCACTGACCACATCATTGTTTTTGTTCTCTGCGTGTGTGTCTGTCTGTCTATGTTCGTCGTTTTGTCTTACAGGTTTATTGTCCTATGCCATGGGCAAAACTTAGCTACACCCAGTTTTATACGGGTTATCAGTTGAGGCTAGCGGCGATGAGAGAGAGAGAGAGAGAGAGAGAGAGAGAGAGAGAGAGAGAGAGAGAGAGAGACAAAATGTCTGAGGAACCAAGAGCGATATTGCGGGGTTAGGGTCGGAGGGCCTTTTTCATACAATTGTTTATATTGTCCACATTTCCGCTTCCAGGTAGGCCGATTAATCTATCAGTTTTATCATCAGAATAAAGAGATACTGCTCTTGATAAGATGAGTTAAAACAAGGATTCTGAATGAGCAGCAAACGCGCACGGAGAGAGAAAGAGAGGGAGTGCGACCTTCACACATTTCAATATTTAAAACTGATTAGTTCTGGAACATTATTATTGATTAAACGACATAACAAAATAAAGCATGGAATGGATCATAATATGTCTATGCCACTGAATTTACCATTTGGCCAGCATGTCAGCAAAAGCTACTGTAACATTATTATCAT
Organism: Megalonaias nervosa; assembly: GCA_016617855.1. Lineage (NCBI taxonomy): Eukaryota > Metazoa > Mollusca > Bivalvia > Unionida > Unionidae > Megalonaias > Megalonaias nervosa. Next base: position 8,001 of record JAECUM010061751.1, on the reverse strand, counting down.
GTGACACTGTAGAGAGATGCTATTGAAGGTGTAAGTTGCTCATTTTCAAGGTTTTCATCCAGCTCAATTGTTTTGTCTCTCACTACAGCTTTCCATGCCTTTTATCCTTAGGGAATGAGAGATAAGATGGGGGAGGGGGATAGAAGTGAAAGCTGAAGAGATTTAGATGCAATTGCATAACATTCTTAATAACACAAAACGGGAATTATATTTTCTCATTATTTTTAATTTTATTAATAATTAATCAGTGGAACGTCATAACTTATTGGGTACATCAGCAATTCTACTTGTGAACCAAAAATGACATGTGTTTTGAAACCACAATTATGTGCGTATTTATACGCCATGGCCGAACCAATATTTTATATACTAACATCATAGGGACATTTTGAGATACCAACATTACTGATATATTAAAAGTAGCTTTTATCATCACTTTACAAGCGACATTATTTAAATGCATATATATTTGAATTCAGTCTGATGAAGCAATAAAGCGAAACCGGTCACATTCTACGTGTTGGTGTTGTTTATATATATATATATATATATATATATATATATATATATATATATATATATATATATATAACGATTTTTAGAATCCTATAAAAATTAAATATTTGCATTAGATTTTCCTCTGATCTGAGGTATTACTTTCTATTCTTGCAAAAACACATTTTGTAAACAAATGAATACTCTCTTGTCACATAACCCCTCAATATAAAGAATAACCATGTGGAAAAGAGGAGGGGGTGAAATACAACACCAAAATGCAGACCACAATTCAAAATCATGGGTAAAAGAGAACTTTTTATTACTTTAGTGACGTGACGTCATTGTAAAAATTTGTTGGTTGATTAAATAAATCCTGATATTGCCGAGATTTATATAGCTTTTTAATTCAATATTCTGGGATATGTGAATTTTTAAATGATGAAATTTTATTCTAAATTTGTTACATTTAGTGGCCGTATCGGACATTTAACATCGTAAAGTCACTTCAAATTTCCTAAATGGTACAATAAGACATTTTCTATATAATATAGAGTACGTAACTTTAATATTTATAATCTTTTCATTATTATCAAGGGTTTCCTATGCTAATACTTCTCGAGTCATCTTAAACTTAACAAATGCTCCGGATGTGTTGGGATTTTTACTATTGGGTAATAAATTATTTTGTTGTTGCTATGGGCTTCTCGCCATTTCTTTGCACATCATAGGCTATACATGGCGGACAGGATTACTGGTTGGACATGAATTCGGAAAAATCCAGGAAAGAACCACAAATGTACGAGAAGCTGCTGGCAAGCTTTCTCAGATCCCCAAACAGGCCAAGCACAAGACTCAATGTCATTATCGGAGAAAAACGATAATATAGATAACAAGGTTTATTAATACTAGAAAGGATACATATTCATGCTTTCTGTTAAATGAATGTTTCATAAAATATTATTCTCACGTTTTCTCGATTTTGGTTATAGATTTAAATTCCTTAGGTATGTTTACGCAACGCATACGGAGACACATACTTGGACCATTTTAAATTCTGCTTTTACTTACGTCGTTATAGTAATTTATATACTATGCTATGTATACATGAATTCTGGTTTATAAGTAGCAAATGCTATCAACACGTATCAACGCATACGGAGACACATACATGGATCATTTTAAATTATGTCTTTACTTGCGTCGATATAGTAAGTTGTGTACTATGCTATGTACATCTGAATTCCGGTTTATAAGTAGCAAATGGTATCAACACGTATCAACACAGACGGAGACACATACTTGGACCATTTTAAATTATGTTTTTACTTACGTCGAAATAGTAATTTATCTACTGTGCTATGTACATCTGAATTCTTTTTTATAAGTAGCAAATGGTATCAACACGTATCAACGCATATGAATACACAGACTTGGACCATTTTAAATGATGTTTTTACTTACGTCGATATAGCAATTTATCTACTGTGCTATGTACAGCTGAATTCTGGTTTATAAGTAGAAACTGCTATCAACACGTATCAACGCATACGGAGACACATACTTGGACCATTTCAAATTATGTTTTTACTTACGTCGATATAGTAATTTATGTATTATGATATGTACATCTGAATTCTAGTTTATAAGTAACAAATGGTTTCAACAAGTATCCACGCATACAGAGAAACATACTTGGACCATTTTAAATTATGTTTTTACTTACGTCGATATAGTAATTTATGTACGGTCCTATGTAAATATGAATTCTGGTTTATGACTAGCAAATATTATCAACACGTATCAGCGCATTCGGAGACACATACTTGGACCATTTTAAATTATGTTTTTACTTACGTCGATATAGTACTTTATGTACTGTGCTATATATATCTGAATTCGGGTTTATAAGTACCAAATGCTATCAACGCATACGGAGACACATACTTGGATCACTGTAAATTATCCTTTTACTTACGTCGATATAGTAATTTATCTACTGTGCTATGTACATTTGAATTCTGGTTCACATGTAGCAAATGCTATCAACACGTATCAACGGACACGGAGACACATACTTGGACCATTTAAATTATGTTTTTACTTACGTCGATATAGTAATATATGTACTATGCTATGTACATCTCACACATACTTGGACCATTTTAAAGTATGTTTCTACTTACGTCGAAACATTAATTTATGTACTGTGATATGTACATCTGAATTCTGGTTTATAAGTAGAAACTGCTATCAACACGTATCAACGCATACGGAGACACATACTTGCACCATGTTCAATTATGTTTTTACTTACGCCGATATAGTAATTTATGTACTATGCTATGTACATCTGAATTCTGGTTCATAGGTAGCAAATGCTATCAACACGTATCAACGCATTCGGAGACACATACTTGGAACATTTTAAGTTATGTTACTACTTACGTCGATATAGTAATTTATGTACTGTGCTGTGTACATCTGAATTCTGGATTATAAGTAGCAAATGTTATCAACACGTATCAACGCATACGGAGACATATCCTAGGACCATTTTAAAATATGCTTCTACTTACGTCGATATACTATTTTATGTACTGTGCTATGTACATCTCAATTCTGGTTTATCAGTAGAAACGGTATCAACACGTATCAGAGCAAACGGTGAAACATACTTGGACCATTTTAAATTATGTTTTTACTTATGTCGATATAGTAATTATTTACTATGCTATGTACATCAGAATTCTGGTTTATAAGTAAAAATTCTATGAACACGTGTCAACGCATACGAAGACAAATACTTGGGCCATTTTAAATTATGTTTTTACTTACGTCGATACAGTAAGTTATGTACTGTGCTATGTACAACTGAATTCTGGTTGATCAGTAGCAAATGCTATCAACACCTATCAACGCATACGGAGAAACACCCATAGACAATTTTAAATTATGTTTTTACTTACGTCGATATAGTAATTTATGTTCTGTGCTATGTACATCTGAATTCTGGTTTATAAGTGGCAAAACGCTATTAATACGCATTAACTCATACGGAGACACATACTTGGACCATTTTAAATTATATTTTTTTACTTACGCCGATATAGTAATTTATGTACTATGCTATGTACATCTGAGTTCTGCTTTATAAGTAGAAAATGTTAGCAACACATGTAAACGCATACGGAGACACATACATGGACCATTTTAAATTATGTTTTTCCTTACGTCGATGTAGCAATTTATGTTCTGTGCTATGTACATCTGAATTCTGGTTTATAAGTAGCAAATGTTATCAACACGTATCAAGCCATACGGAGAAACATACTTAGACATTTTTAAATGATGTTTTTACTTACGTCGATATAGTAATTTATGTTCTGTGCAATGTACATCTGAATTCTGGTTTATAAGTAGAAACTAATATCAAAACGTATCAACGCATACGGAGGCACATACTTGGACCATTTTAAATCATGTTTTTACTTACGTCGATATAGTGATTTATGTACTGTGCTTTGCACATCTGAATTCTGGTTTATAAGTAGAAAATCCTGTCAACACGTATCAAGGCATAAGGGCAAACTTTCTTGCTCCATTTTCAATTTTCTTTTTTCTGACGCCGATCTACTAATTTATCTACTGTGCTATGTACATCTGAATTCTGGTTTATAAGTAGCAAATCCTATCAACACGTATCAACGCATACGGAGACACATACTTGGACCATCATAAATTATGCTTTTACTTACGTCGATATAGTAATTTATGCACTGTCCTATGTACATCTGAATTCTGGTTCATAAGAAGAAACTGCCCTCAACACGTATCAACGCATACGGAGACACATACTTGGACCATTTTAAAGTATGTTTTTACTCACGTCGATATAGTAATTTATGCACTGTGCTATGCATATATGAATTCTGGTTAATAAGTAGCAAATGCTGTCAACACATATCAACGCATACGGAGACACCTACTTGGACCATTTTAAAATATGTTTCTAATTACATCGATATAGTAATTTATGTACTGTCCTATGTACATCTTAAATCTGGATTATAAGTAGCAAATGCTATCAACACCTATCAACGCATACGGAGACACATACCAGGACCATTTTAAAATATGCTACTACTTACTTCGATATACAAATTTATGTACTGTGCTATGTACATCTGAATTCTGGTTTTAAAGTAGAAATGGTATCAACACGTATCAACGCATACGGTGAAACATACTTGGACCATTTTGACTTATGTTTTTACTTACGTCGATATAGTATTTTATGAACTATGATAGGTACATCTGATAAATGGTTTATAAGTACAAATGCTATCAACACGTGTCAACCCATACGGAGACACATACTTGGACCATTTTAAAATATGTTTTTACATATGTCGATATAGTAATTTATGTTCTGTGCTATGTACAACTGAATTCTGGTTTATACGTAGAAAATGCTATGATCACGTATCAACGCATACGGAGACACATACTTGGACCATTTTAATTTATGCTTTTACTTACGTCGATGTAGTAATTCATGTACTGTCCTATGTACATCTGAATTCTGGTTTATAAGTAGAAACTCTAATCAAAAGTATCAGCGCACATGTAGAGACATACTTGGACCATTTTTAATTATGTTTTTACTTACGTCGATATAGTAATTTATGTACTACGCTATGTACATCTGAATTCTGGTTTATAATTACAAATGCTATCAACACGTGTCAACCCATACGGAGACACATACTTGGACCATTTTAAATTATGGTTATACTTATGCCGATGCAGTAATTTATGTACTGTGCTATGAACATCTGAATTCTGGTTTATAAGTAGGAAATGCTATCAACACGTATCAATGCATACGGAGACAAATACTTGGACCATTTTAAATTATGCTTTTGCTTACATCGATATAGTTATTTATGTGCTGTGCTATGCATATCAGAATTCTGGTTTTAAGTAAAAAATGCTATCAGCACGTATCAACCCATACAGAGACACAAACTTGCACCATTTTCAATTATGTTTTTACATACGTCGATATAGTAATTTATATACTGTGCTATGTAGATCTGAATTCTGGTTTATAAGTAGCAAATGCTATCAACACGTATCAACGCATACGGAGACACATACCTGGAACATTTTAAATTATGTTACTACTTGCGTCGATATATTAATTTATGTACTGTGCTAAATGCATCTGAATTCTGGTTTATAAGTAGAAAATGCTATCAACAGATAGCAACGCATACGGAGACATATACTTGGACCATTTTTAATTATGTTTTTACTTACAACGGTATAGTAATTTATGTACTGTGCTACGTACATCTGAATTCTGGACTACAAGTAGCAACTGTTATCAACACGCATCAACGCATACGGAGATATATACATGGACCATATTAAATTATGTTTGTACTTACGTCGATATGGTAATTTATGTACTGTGATATGTACATCAGAATTCTGGTTGATAAGTAAAAAATGGTATCAGCACGTGTAAACGCATACGGACACACATACATGGACCATTTTAAATTATGTTTCTACTTACGTCGATATAGTAATTTATGTACTGTGCTATGTACATCTGAATTCTGGTTTATAAATAGTAACTGGTATCAACACTTATCAACGCATACCGAGAGACATACTTACACCATTTTAAATTGTTTTTACTTACGTCGATATAGTAATTTATCTACTATGCTATGTACATCTGAATTCTGGTTTATAAGTACAAATGCTATAAACACATCTCAATGCATACGGAGACACATACTTGGACCATTTTTAAGTATATTTTTACTTACGTCGATATAGTAATTTATGTACTGTGATATGCACGTCTAAGTTCTGGTTTATAAGTAGATAATGCTATCAACACGCATCAACGCATACGGAGACACATACTTCCACCATTTTCAATTATGTTTTTATTTACTTCGATCTAGTAATTCATGCACTGTGCTTTGTACATCTGCATTCTGCTTTATAAGTAGCAAATGCTATCAACACGTCTCAACGCATTCGGAAAAACATACTTGGACCATTTTAAATTCTCTTACTACAAACGTCGATATAGTAATTTATGTCCTGTGCTACGTACAACTAAATTCTGGTTTGTAAGTAGAAAATGCTATCAACACGTATCAGCGCATACGGAGACACATACGTGGACCATTTTAAAATATGTTTTTACTTACGCCGATATAGTTATTCATGTACTTTGCTATGTACATCTGAAATCTGGTTTAAAAGTAACAAATGCTATCAACACGTATCAGCGCATACGGAGACACATACTTGGACCATTTTAAATTATGTTTTTACTTTCGTCGATATAGTACTTTATGTACTGTGCTATATATATCTGAATTCGGGTTTATAAGTACCAAATGCATTCAACACGTATCAACGCATAAGTAGACACATACTTGTACCATTTTTAATTAAGTTTTAAATTACATCGGTATAGTAATTTATGTGCTGTGCTAAGTACATCAGAATTCTGGTTTATAAGTAGAAAATGCATTCAACACGTACCAACGCATACGGAGACATAATACTTGGATAATTTTAAATTATGTTTTTACTTACGTCGATGCAGTAAATTATGTACTGTGCTATGTACATCTGAATTCTGGTTTGTCAGTTGCAAATGCTATCAACACGTATCAACGCATACGGAGACACATACTTAGACCATTTCAAATTATGTTTTTACTTACGTCGATGCAGTAAATTATGTTCTGTGCTATGTACATCTGAATTCTGGTTTACAGGTAGCAAATGCTATCAACACGTATCATCCGATACTGAGACGCCTACTTGGACCACTTTAAATTATGTTTTTAGTTACGTCGAAACAGTAATTTATATTCTGTGCTATGTACATCTGAATTCTGGTTTATAAGTAGAAAATGGTCTCAGCGCGTACCAACGCATACAGAGACACATACTTGGACAATTTTAAATTATGTTTTTTCTTTCATCGATATTGTAATTTATATTCTGTGCTATGTACATCTGAATTCTGGTTTTTAAGTAGCAAATGCTATCAACACCTATCAACGCATACAGAGACACAAACTTGCACCATTTTCAATTATGTTTTTACATACCACTATATAGTTATTCATGTACTGTGCTATGTACATCTGAATTCTGGTTTATAAGTAGCAAATGGTATCAACACGTATCAGCGCATACGGAGACACATACCTGGAACATTTTAAATTATGTTACTACTTACGTGGATATAGTAATTTATGAACTGTGCTATGCACATCTGAATTCAGGTTTATAAGTAGCATGATGCTATCACGTATCAACGCATACGGAGACACATACTTGGACCATTTTAAATTATGTTTTTACTTACAACGATATAGTAATTTATGTACTGTGCTATGTACATCTGGATTCTGGATTATAAGTAGCAAATGTTATCAACACGTATCAACGCATAGG
>JAECUM010061750.1:0-11400 GCA_016617855.1 Megalonaias nervosa | reverse complement strand
AAGCACAATATCAACGAATAAGGAAACTGGAAATAATATTGGCGTGGGTTTGAGACTCAGGCTAGATCAGGCGGGTATGTGAGAAAGCTTGCCAGTACGTGGAACTGTGGTTCATATCGGGGGTTTCCCGGGTTCTTCCTCCACCACTTTTGACTGGGCGCCATATATAACCTATCGTGTACTGAAATATGGCGTTAAACCCAAAACAACAATACCAAAAGTGAGGGTTTGTCTGGGTGCAGTAAAAAAAAAAAAAAACAGACAGAAGAAATACAAAACGCAGAACGGACCAAGCACTAACTGTGGCAAAAAGCTTGATAAGGCCAGGAAAATTAAATGGCTTGATATTCAGAAGCAAGAGCAAATAGTCAGCCTCATTATTAATGGGTTCATCAAGCAAGACTGAATGAGTTTTAAATGAATGTGACCGGCAGCCAAAGGGAATCACAAACCCTGGAAAATAGTGATAACGGGCTTTAATCAAATGGTATGAAATGGAGACGAAAAGCAAACAAATAATGTATATTTAGATGGTAGGGTGTTGATAGGTCCTAAGCACATTGTACGACAAAAGATTGGAACACATGATGTCGGGTATACAAACTTACGACATTAAATGTGCCCAAGCGTAAATCAAATATATATGATCAATAGTGACTCCAGAAAATAAACTCTTCGTGTGTGTACGTGTGTGTGTGGTGTGTGTGAGACAACCAGACTCAGACAGACAGAAAGATAGAGAGATAAAGTGTGCGTGTGCGTGTGTGTGTGTGTGTGTGAGAGAGAGAGAGAGAGAGGGGGGGTGAAGAGAGAGAAAATAGGAATTACCTCCGATCGTAGCCTCGCCATGTTCGTGGAATTCCCCTCTTACAAACCTTAAAGCTATACTTGATTTTCCAACCCCCTGGTCTCCTAGTAAGACCAGTTTGACAGTCTGTAATTTGGGACCATTACTTGTCTGTTGTGAATTTGAATTTCTTTCTTGACTCAGATTCGATTGTCGATTACTCATTACTCCAAATTGAGCTGTACGACTCTGAGAAAGACAAGATAATACTCGCATAATGGTCTGCTGATATCACATATCACATAAATGAGCTCATGTTATAAAAGGGAAACACAAAATGTTGATTCCTGCAAAATTGTTTGTTTAAACAAACCTTTTTTGATACAGCAAACACGGAAACATAATGGCACAAAGGAACTTTCACGGGTATACAATCATCCCTTTTCAGAATCTCTTGTGTAGCGGCGTTTTCACTGACCATTTACTTGTATGAACTGACTGATATCACTTAACTGCTCTAGTCGTAAGTATCGCCCACTATTTATTTAAATTTTTTTACATTTTTAGTTTTATTCTTTCAGGCATTAAAATCTGTCCAGTCGAGAAAAAAAAGACATATTACTTTCTGTGATATACATGAAAATATTGGGTGCAGAGAAGGTTCCATTATATACAGTATAAAATGTTTCGTGTGATTTTGTATTCTTATGTGATAGAGTATTATATGGAATAGGGTCTTGTATATAGAGTATTACATGAATACGGTCTTGTATATAGAGTATTACATGAATAGGGTCTTGTATACAGAGTATCACATGAATAGGGTATCAATTTATCATTGGACAGATAAAAAAGATTAAACCTTCTCATGGAATAAAAACCGTTGTTGACTAATGTCTTTCAGAATTATCATATTTAGTAGACTGCGTGTTAAAGGCGGAGATTGCATCTGACCTGTTTGCAAAAAAAGGGGGGGAGGGGCGTGTCGATCTCTGTTTTGCCTGAACATAGTTCGACAGGTGTCGTTTCCTTGCCATATGAATGAAACGAGATATATTAAAAGCATATTGTTAAGTTAATCATGTTGTATCCGGCACTGCATAATCAAATGATAACGCTTATCGCTGACCAATCGTGATACAAGCCAAGTGTAAAAGGTCTCGACACTTTTCAAGTTATAGCTTACCAAAAGTATTTCTTGAAAGTGCATTTGAAGTGAAACAACAAATCAAAGAGCAAAAACTTACAAGGGGATTCCTTGCTTATAGAACATATTGGAGTAGTTTAGCTGTACACGGGGTAAATAATTATACTGGCTTTTTGTTGTCCTTTATTATTTTTGTGTTCTATAGGCTGGCTTCAGAAAGGAGATGACATACTTAAAGAAAGGAATGTTACATAATGAGTGACAGCTAAAAGCAAATTGCATCAAGACCCAACAAAAACTATAGTATTCAAGAAGTCATTATTTTTAGTGTACTTCCTCATTCAACATATAAGTAGGAAGGTAACAATTAGAAACTAACGAGAACTACTCATAATAAGCACGTCTGTATAGTGGTATACGGTACTTCTTCACCGTAATGGATACATGGTGCCCATTACAAGAAGAGTTCTTAACATGATTAGGAAATGTTCCCACAAGTGACTCTAAAGAAATAATTTTCACAAGTGGAAGAGACATGGGAAAAAATACTACATTTGTTCACTCAAGGGCAAAATAATTGCGATAAATATGTATCAGCTAGACGTATGTTTTCCTGGTATTATACGTCTGTATAGTTCATAATGGAATACATTCAGATAACATATGTTCGCTAAATATTTCCATCCCTCTAACTGTGCTGTAGAATTAAATTGTCATATGACACCTCGCAAAAGGTGAAAAGATCAGAGGATGTTAATAATAAAATAATATTGTCTTTTGTTGTTATTGTTCTTGTGTTTTGTTTTGCTTTGGTTTCATACTGTCAATATATCATAAAGAAAATATCGAAACACAGTCTCCAACGGAGACAACTTATTTTGATTTACTCACTGAAAATTTCGCAAAGCGCTTAGAGAAACATCTAGACTAGTTTTGCTGTATACTACCTATGTACGCCATTTGTACGCCAGAAAAGCGATAAAAGCGACGCTTTTAAAAAATGTTCCCGGTGGTTTTCGGAGATTCTCAATACTTAGAAAACACCCACCCCTTCCGTGAAATGAAGTACAATAATATGCATGCATAAGGACCAAATAGTCTTACATATTGATCAATGAAGGTCAATATGCTATACAATTCAAGTACTCTCTCTCTCTCTCTCTCTCTCTCTCTCTCTCTCTCTCTCTCTCTCTCTCTTCCATATCAAGCGGCAAACAGCACACGATTTATTGTGTCCTTCTCTCAAAACTACAATATACACAAATATATGATGAAAAGTGGGTCAAAAGGAATCATGTAATGTATGCGTGATACGCATCATTCTGTCCGCAAATACCGTTATCAGTTTTTCATCAAGCGTGAACTTATAACCTTTAGATAGTGTTTCTCATTATGTGATATAATGTGTTCAAGGATGACATTTGGGAAAATTCATATCAATTAAATCCTATTATCATGCGACCTTGTTATTGGAGCATGTTGCGTGGGGGTGGGGGAAAGGTTATTAATCGTCGTTTTTTTTTCTATATTTTTCGGGCTTGAGCTAAACGTTGGAACGACTTTATAGTTTAGCATGTAAGTGCAAATTGTTCATAGGAGGCCATCTTCATGCGAGGCAAGGCAGACATTTTCGTCGAATTCGGAAGTTTTATCACAAAAATGGACTTCAATTATGCACTTTTTCATAACCGTGTATCCACCAGACAACAAAAGTTAATAATATTCCTCACTTTTAATTTAAAAGCTTGAGCACCAACCACCACTCCCCCCGCCCCCCTCTCTCTCTCTCTCTCTCTCTCATCATAATACTCCCGGGAGTTTTGAGGTTAGAGCGCCGGAGTCGAGATCAAATTGGTGCTAGTTCAAATCCTACAGCCTGATCAGCTGTAGTCGAAAAACGTGATGTGTCCCTAACTTCATGGGCCTCGGCACTAGATAGCCTAGTTGTGTTGATGTGCTCTAAACACCAAATTAAACCAAACTTATCATACCCCCACTTCTCTAAACACACTAACAATTAGATTGTTTGATTCAAGGTCATATAAAGAGGATATAAACATGGCTTAGTCGATATATTGTTACATTTACACTGACATGAAACACAACAATGAGTAATGACTTCCCGTGTGCTGTGAATAACGATGAGGAATAAATTACATGTTCATCTATTGTAAAACTTGTATCGGCATTCTAATGCACATGTATTTGATTCTATTGATACAGTTATACAGTTAGTAAGGAAAAATGATTTCAGGCTGTATATCATCACCTAATCTACTGTTAAATAATGAAAATGTGCTATTAGTGGGGGGTGGGGGTGAGAGGATATGTTTTTGTTGTTACCAAACACTCTAGTATATTTGTTCATGTGTTCCCTGCTTTTAGAAATCTAAAGTTCCATAAAATAATCTCGAAAATGTGCACAATTGCTCCCTCTTTTTCAAACATAATTATCACAAATGTCCTAGTTTCCTTAGAATTACATCAAACATTATAATAAATGTGTCCTGGTTTCCTGAAAATTACATCAGACATTATTACAAATGTCCTAGTTTCTTCAGAATTACATCTCAAGGTTCCTTATTCCCCCCAATACTAAAAGGGCCTCAGTGGAAGTGTGATTTCTTGGTGGTTGTAGTAGTCGTAGTGGTGATGGCTGTTTCTTGTGGTTTTACTGCGCCTGATGCTTGTAGTTTTTATATGAGAGTGATTATGGTGTTCATCGCTAAAAATCCTGATTATGGAATTGGGCTAGAGGCTTGTGTGTGTGTGTGTGTGTGTGTGTGTGTGTGTGTGTGTGTGTGTGTGTTTCTTGCTTTTTATGAAACAGATACTTTTCGAGAATATCAGGTTAGTCAAATTTGCTGAAACAAAATAAACACAAAAATGACATCATAATTTTCCATTTTACGTTTACGATGTAGTAGCAGAAATGTGCGCTTTGGGTAAATAAACAGGGGCAGTGGCACAGTGTGTGTGTGTGTGTGTGTGTGTGCGTGTGTGTGTGTGTGTGTGTGTGTGTGTGTGTGTGTGTGTGTGTGTGATTTGAATTTTTTAACGTAGCTTTAACAGTTTTTTCAGTCTGCAGTGTGGCAGTTTATAGTGATGTCTAGCACTGGGGCAACATGCCGCAAACATGTAGCATGATGTCCCACCCAGTCACATTATCCTGACACCAGATCGATCAGTCCTAACACTAGCCTCTTAATGCTGAGCGCCAAGCGAGGCAGCTGTTGGTACCATTTTATTTATAAGTCTTTGGTATGACTCGGCCGGGAATCGAACCCACGACCTCCTGCATCCGAGGCAGACGCTGTGGTAAAAGTTTTAATGAAGTATAATAGATCATGGCATAAAAAGTTTGTAACTGTCTAAATTAAAGTTCTTACTTTCGTAAGAAAAAAAAAATAATAAGAGAGAAATATCAAACAGCAAAATGATTCAATAATAAGTAACTTGAAACAAACAGTTAAGAAATGAGTCCTTATACTGTGTTGAATTCCTACTCCCTCCCCCACCAGCCGCCGTTCACTGCCTCTTCCTGTGAGTAGCACCATGATATAAAGTGGTATTTGCTCCTGAAATCATGTCTAAATTGCATCCTAATGTTTCAAAATAGTACAATATATACGACATTACTTACATACGCACGTATAGTCTGGTAGAATCACATAGTCTCTGCCATTCTAAAGCATGAAGGACATAAAAAGCTTTAAATGAAAAACGTACCATAACTGTGACAATCAATAGCAAAAAATCATGCTTATCACCTGATTACCTAATTTTGTTAAATATGTATCCAGTTCCGTTTTCCTACACCTGCCTCTTACCTGAATGATGTGCATTGGTTACTTGTCTTCGCTCTACCGACTTTCCAGCCCTATGGGTTAGTTTATGACTATATGTATTGATTAGTACATGACATCTGAAGATATCGAAATTGTAAAAATGTTTATCATACCTATTCTAGAAGACAAGCCTCTGTGAATCACAACAAATCACTCATAATACCTATGACGGTGACTGCATTAGTAACGTGTAAAATAAACCTTGAAATGTACGCAAGCCTTTGCTACATTGATACAGTGTAGAATAATTTTAAATCGTACACAAATTATTTTATTCAGAGCTGTATGCCTAACAACGGCTACTTCCGCGCATTGAAAGTAGTGCTTTGTCTAGCCTGCCATTGCATAGTCATAACTTGTTTATTACATATCCATGTAATCTTACATGCTTGATCTCACATTTCATACAGCCGATCAATATGCATTCTGTATCACACAGCCAGATTCGAACTAATTATGTTTCTTCTTTGATGTACGCGTGTAGATATTTTTAAACGCAGTGAATTGAACTTTTATAAATCCTAATTCCATTTGGATTACATTCCTACGGTAAAGCTAAAACTATTTAGAAAACATGAAAGAGGGGTTATGTAATAAAAATAAAATCGTATTCGTGTTTTGTTCATAGTCACGGGAAAGATACATTTTCGTATGACTTATGAATGCGTATTGACGTATCCATACGCCCAATCAAACTCGTTCTTTCCGCCGACTAAGAACAAACCACGTATGCGTTTTTGTGTATGTATCATTTATTCTGACAGCGGGGTTGAGTTGGGGTGGGGATGGGCTAAGGTGAGCGACAACTATGAATACAATTTGGATAATAGTTGCTTTTCTGTTTTTTAATTGGTAAGAAACACTGGGAGGGATAGCTATCAGAGGCCCACTTCAAATGAATAAATATAAAACTCGCGGGAGCTTTCATACCTAGGCACCGTTACCCTCCATCTAATCATCAGGTACAATCAATAAGCCCACTCATACTCTGGAATCGTTACCCTCCCTTAATCTGAGCTCATTCATACTCGGGCACAGTTATCCTCAATTTATCTGTCAGGCTAAGTAAACTTTCCCTGTATCGAAGCACCGTTATCCTCCCTCAAACAATCAAGCACAATAAATATACTATTTCATGCGCGGACACTGTTACCCTTGGTCTAACGCGAGGCATACTCAATTTACAATTTCATATTCATACACTTTTACCCTCCCTCTGCATGTCAGTCCCAATGAATCTGGCAATTCATATCCAGACACCGTTACCCTCTCTATAACCACTAAGCAGTCATTGTATAATTTTATACCTGACAACTGTTAGCTCTCCTTTGTAATATATTTCATTATAATCAGTCTTCCATTTTTATACCCAGGCACTGTTAATCTTCCTCTAATCATCAGGTACAATCAACGTGCCCTTTCATACCCAGGCACTGTTACTCTTCCTGTACACGTCAGGTGCAAACAATGTGCCCTTCGAAACCCAAGCACCGTTACTCTCCCTCGAATCGTCAGGTACAATTAATGTGCCCTTTTGTACCCAGGCACCGTTGCTCTCCCTCTAATCGTCAGATAGAATCAATGTGCCCTTTCATAACCAGGCAGTTACTCTGCCTCTAATTGTCAGGTACAATTAATGTGCCCTTTCATACCCAGGCACCAGTACTCTCCTTCTAATCGTCAGGTACAATCAATGTACCCTTTCATACCCAGGCACCGTTACTCTCCCTCGAATCGAAAAGTACAATTAATGTGTCCTTTCATACCCATGCACCGTTACTCTCCCTCTAATCGTCAGACACAATCAATGTGCCCTTTCATACCCAGGCACTTTTACTCTCCCTCTAATCGTCAGGTACAGTCAATGTGCCCTTTTATACCCAGGTACCGTTACTCTCCCTCTAACTGTCAGGTACAATTAATGTGCCCTTTCATACCCAGGCACCAGTACTCTCCTTCGGATCGTCAGGTACAATCAACGTGACAGACATTCAGGGCCGCCAAGAGGGTGGTCAACCAGGGATATATCCCCGGGACCCGGGCCCGTATGGTGGCCAGGGCCTAACAACACTTTTTAATTTTATAAAAGAAAAATGTTGTTTGAACAAGAACTAGGAGAGGTCCGGGTGTTTCTTAACCCGGGGACCGTGATCGCTATCTACGACCCTGGAGACATTTACATCTTCCATAGTTACGTTACAGTATGTAGGCAGTGAAACACAAATCGTAGGTTAGGAAGAAGAGCTAGCCACCTGTAGCAGTAAACATGGGGGTTCAGATCAAGTATATCTAAAAAATATGGCAACTATTTTGAATTGCATCAAACTGTTTAGTACACAATGTTTAGCAGAATTTAACCTAGGGAAAGGGCTTATGCTTGCACTGTGAGCATCACATGGTGTCAGAAATGACCTTCGGAAAATGCAGGTATAACTATGTGCTTGTGGTGCATAAACTTCTTTTGCTATGAACTGTCATTGACTTTTCTGTTCAGGTGTACAATGTTCTTCTACTTTGTTTTAATATAGCTATCCAAAAATATGGACCTCATTGACCTCACTTGTGTATTTTATATATTTATGATTTTTGTGTATACTAGGCCGGTGAAAGCGGCATTACATTTGTACAAAAAGCTGTCTCCTGTACCCTAATCGTCAGGTACAAATTTATGTGCCATTTCATACCCAGGCACTGTTAGCCCGCCCGCACCCCCACCTCTAAGCGTCAGATACAGTCAATATGCCCTTTCATATCTATGTTATCATGGAGTCCAAAGAGCTAAGTCGTTAGTTCTTTAATCGTTTATTTTTAAGCTTAATGATTGGTCCTAACTATTCCCTTTAGAAGCTTGAGCACCACCAGTCTGGATCTACCTTGATCCGTGGTTGTCTCTTGCACTTTTCGTATCCAAATGCCCCATTTGGCTTGTGACCATTACAGATGCGAGTTCGATAGGAATTTTACTACTAGATCAATCCAGATCGACAGACGTCATGTGTCCTCGACGAATGCACTTACTCCAACTCCCATGTCACTAAATAACAGGAAACCAAACGCACAAGCCAAACTTTTCATACCTTTGTAGCACCACCCCGCCCCCAATGTTTCTCTTAGTTATGTCGTTTGATTTAAGGTCAAAGCAACAGGAAATATTGTGTTACATTTACAGTGACCCGTAATATACAATGAGTGATAATTTCATGTAAATAGGTAATCTGAACGACAGAGATACAAAGTACACTGACAAATATTGTATAGCTTGTGTCTGCATTATAATTCCTAAATATTGTATTGAAGCAGCACCGTTAGTACAGTTAGTAATGATAAAGATTCTAAGTAATATTGTACTATTCCCAAGGTCTGTATCCCGACCGCTCCGGTGGCCTAGTGGTTGGAGCGTCCGCCTCAGATGCGGGAGATAATGGGTTCGATCATCGGCCGAGTCATACCAGAGACTTATAAATAAAATGGTACTAACAGCTGCCTCGCTTGGCGCTCAGCATTAAGAGGTTAGTGTTAGGACTGGTCGACCTGGTTTCAGGATAATGTGACTGGGTGGGACATCATCCTACATGTCTGGGGCATGATGCCCCAGTGCTAGACATCACTATAAACTGCCACGCTGCAAACATCGTAGCGATATGACTAAAAAAAATTGTTATAACTTCGTTAAAAATACAAATCACACACACACAGTCTGTATTCACACATCCATACAGACACATACAATCCCAAAGTTTGCATTCTACACATCCATACAGACACATACAGACCCATAGTCTGTACTCCACACATCCGTATATACACATACAATCCCATAGTTTGTATACTACACATCCATACAGACACATACAGTCCCATAGTTTGTATACTACACATCCATACAGACACATACAGCCCCATAGTCTGTACTCCACACATCCGTATATACACATACAATCCCATAGTTTGTATACTACACATCCATACAGACACATACAGCCCCATAGTCTGTACTCCACACATCCATACCGACACATACAATCCCATAGTTTGTATACTACACATCCATACAGACACATACAGTCCCATAGTCTGTACTCCACTCATCCATACATACACATACAATCTCATAGTCTGAATTTCACACATATATGCAGACAAATACAGCCCCTAGTCGGTACTCCACATATCCATACATACACATAGAATTACATAGTCTGAATTCCACATATACATACAGACAAATACAGCCCCATAGTCTGTACTCCACACATCCAGATACAATATCCTAGTCTGTACTCCACACATCCATACAGACACACACAGTCGCGTAGTTTGTATTCCACACACCTATACAGACACATACAGTCCCATAGTCTATACTCCACACATCCATACAGACAAATACAATCCCATGGTCTGTACTCCACACATCCATACAGACACGTACAATCCCAAGGTCTGTAATCCACACATCCATACAGTCACATACAATTCCCTAGTCTGTACTCCGCACATCAATACGGACACATACAATCCCATGGCCTGTACTCCACACATCCAAACAGACACATACAATCCCGTAGTCTGTACTCCACACATCCATACAGACACGTACAATCCCAAGGTCTGTAATCCACACATCCATACAGTCACATACAATTCCCTAGTCTGTACTCCACACATCAATACGGACACATACAATCCCATGGTCTGTACTCCACACATCCATACAGACACATACAGTCGCAAAGTCTGTACTCCACACATCCATACAGTCACATACAATTCCCTAGTCTGAGCTCCACACATCCACACAGTCACATACAGCTCTCTAGTCTGTACTCTACACATCCATACAGACATATACAATCCTATGATCTGTATTGCACACATCCATAGAAACACATACAATCCCATCGTCTGTATTCCATACATCAATGCAGACACATACAATCCCATGGTCTGTATTCCACACATCCGTAAAGTCACATACAATCCCAAGGTCTTTACTCCACACATCCATACAGTCACATACAGTTCCATAGTCTGTACTCCACACATCCATACAGTCACATACAATTCCCTAGTCTGAGCTCCACACATCCACACAGTCACATACAGTTCCATAGTCTGTACTCCACACATCCATACATACACATACAGTCACATAGTCAATACTCCACACATCCATACAGACACATACAATCCCATGGTGTGTACTCCATATATCCGTACAGTCACATACAGCCTTAGGCTGTAATCCATTCATCCATACAGACACATACAGTCCCAAGATCTGTACTCTACACATCCATACAGACACATACAGTCCCATGGTCTGTATTCCACACATCCATACAGACACATTCAGTCCCATAGTTTGTACACCACACAGCCATAAAGATACATACACCCCCATGGTCTGTACTCCACACATCCATACAGATACAAACAATCCCACAGTCCTTACTCCACAAATCTATGCAGACACATACAGTCCTATAGTCTTTACTCCACACATCCATACAGACACATACAATCCCATAGTTTGCGTTCCACACATCCATACAGACACATGCAATCCCATCGTCTCTGACATCTTAAAATATATGTGACAACACAAACTTTAAATA
>JAECUM010061749.1:0-26876 GCA_016617855.1 Megalonaias nervosa | reverse complement strand
AAAACGTACACCGTATTCAGGTCCAAAATACGGGCAAATACGGAAAAAACGGGACACTTGGCAGCTATGTCGATTGAAACAACATAAATTGAAACAAATATGATTGTACCAAACACACGACTCGTGACTCAGTCATTTGTACAGTCCGTACAATTCACAACCATGTATGACTCGTAAATATTTGTAAAAACTTGGAAACGAAACATTT
This sequence comes from Megalonaias nervosa, assembly GCA_016617855.1. Taxonomy (NCBI): domain Eukaryota; kingdom Metazoa; phylum Mollusca; class Bivalvia; order Unionida; family Unionidae; genus Megalonaias; species Megalonaias nervosa. The sequence continues at coordinate 26,668 of JAECUM010061749.1, read as the reverse complement.
TTGACCTGGTTTACGTGTCCATTGTCAAACCACAGTTCTCCTGAATTGTTGGGTTGGCCCACACTTGTATTGGCCACACGCACCCTTCATGGCTCCATCGTGCGCACAAGTTTACAAATCAGCAGTTCCGTCCTTGTATGGCCTTGGTCACACCTGCTTCCATTCCCATGTAGACATACAGACGGCCAGACCGACAGCCTGATATACCCGCACACACTGCTAAAATAAAACCAAACTGGTCGTAACTAGTACGGAATTAAAATCTAAAGATACATGCTACTAAATTAGACTCTTAAATAGCAAGTTGTAACAATTCAAAAGTTCACAACGTTTCAAATCCGTGTAGTGGTAAAGACAACATTTCACGCTACGGCATTGAAACTGAATATACTTTACATATCTAATAAAATAATAATGTAACACTTACCCCTATGGCTGTAGAACAAAAATGGAGAATGTACACTCCTTGACAAGATCCAAAGGACCAGTGCGTCAATTAGATAAGAAACTTATCTTAAATCTCCAGGGGAATGAGTCTTAGTTAGGGTAAAATACTCGTGCATATCGCACTTTTAATGTTTCTCGCCGCAAGCGATCAACAACGAGATGCATGCTAGTTCAGTCGCTTAACTAGTAAAATAATTATCCACCCTAGGTAACGTTGTGCGCATGTACGACAAAAATGATCAAATCGTTCTAAGGCGAAACCAAGTTATTTCTTGTCTTATTCTGTGACAGCCCGACAGCATTGTAATGCTCAAACATTCATAATTAACAACATGATTAAAGATGTGCAAAAATTTACTCAAATTTAAAATTAGTAAACTCAATTCATAACTGCCCTTAATATTACATATATCTTTTGACGTCCACTACTGTAACGACGCGACTTCGTCTACATTAAGCATGAAAGCCCGAGCAAATTATTGTCTTATATATGTTTTTGAGTTACTCTCCTCACCCCGAGCCATTTACTAGTAAATATGTATAAATGTGCTATGTATCTTGTATGGTGAAGTGAGATAACACCTTATTTTTACTGGATAATTTTTCTTTTAATCTGATTTAAATATTACTACATAGTACTACAACGAATACTACTACCACTACTAAATGAGGGTAGGTGCGTTGTCGTGTAGCTATGCTGGCCTAAGCCTTTTAAGGCTAGTTATAGAAATATTTTATCGCACCAGTCTACAAGTAGATTTGTTTACAAACAGAAAGAGCTGTACCCCCAGATGAGTGTTGGAATTTCGTAAGAAACCAGTCAGGAAAGATCTTGACATTGAATAAGACGTGACACGGACGTACCGATAGTTGACCTTCAAAAAACGAAAATTAGTTGATTTATGGTGAAGGAGTATGTCAAGTCGGCTTCCTAAACGCTCATTGTCCCGAAGAGATCCTTTCCCGAAGCCTGTAGACCGTGAGTCGGTAAGTAATATTAGGGCACAGAACAGTTTCCAGTGAGATGAATGAACACATGATGCACTTACGTGACCTGTCTTGTTTCCATTGAACCGTAACCGGATAGTATGGTGTTATAAATTATCGATTAATTGCGGCTTGCATCATATCTGACAAAGTTGTTGCTTCTGAATAAAAGAATAAAATAAATAAAGTATCTGTGTAGTAGAGGTCAGACGTCTAATCCTACAATGTAAGACCTCGACCCTGATATTTATGTTTTGGGCGTCGATGTCTTACTGCTAAAGTAACGGCGGTATGTTGCTTGTTCCGATGTTGATTAACATCGGACCGATAAGTAAAATTTTCAGGAATATCTAACACACTTGGCAGGCCATATCAGCGCTTTTCTACAAATTAAAGTTATATATGTTTTAGTTAGTCCTACAATATAAGACCTCGTCCTTGATATTTATGTTTTGGGCGTCGAGGTCTTAATGACGGCGCTGTGTAGTATGTTTTGATGTCGACTGACATCGTAACGAAAGTCAAATTTTCAGTATGAGATGCTACAGTATTTGCATACCCACCCCAGTTTGTCTGTGCCGCCTACTGGTTCTAAAAACAAAATGCATCAAGGATCTTAAATATGCACAAAGCTTAGCCATTTCTTTGATCAGTTTATAATTTCTAACCTGATTGTCGCCATGGTGTCATAAATAGTCCACTTTTTAACATTTCAAAACAAATGGGAGTTTCTTTAGTAACACAATTTCCATATTGGTAAGAGCGAGTCAATGTTTTCAGTCAACATATGTGATGTAGTTCATCATCCTTGATAATCTCATTAATTCCGTAACATTTTAAGTTACATTTCTTTAAGCACCTTTATACAGGAGTTCCTCCGTGTTTACTTTGCTTTACAATTATTAAAACTAGACATTGCACATATTGGACGCAGATGACACTTTTTACTGAAATGGACTATTCTGGAGACCAGAAAAGTAAAAGACAGTGAGTAGTCTGTCTGCTTGTTTACACTGAGAACTTCTGTTTGATTTGAAACACCAACAAGTTAAGTATTAGGGAGTCCCTGGTGACAGTTGGTTAAAAATGATAAATTGAAGAGTTTTGTGCATTTCCATATCCTTAATGCTTTTTCATTTTTAAAATCAGTAGATGGGTACAAATGGGAGGGTGTGGAAATACTATGGTTTGTTCTTCAAAGCATCATTGATGATATCTGGGTCTGTAGCTAAATGAATTTTCAGGTCAGTGTCATTCCATGTAGCTAAAAGTACCTAAATTGGTTTGTGCACTATGTCAACACCATTTGAATTGACACACAATCATAGCAAATGTCATTAGATACATGCTGAAACAGTGGTCTGTTAGCATCATTTTCTTTGATGCCCTATGACCAGTGGAAGATGTTACGACTGTTGCTTAAATTAAATAACAGAAAGAGCAAAACCCAACAATTTTAGTAAAATAAAAAATTAATTTTAATCTCTAAGTTAAATCCCAAATAATCCAAGAAGTTCTGCTTTCTTCTCCAGTGCTGCATGACAAGAATCTATTAAAGGAGCACTGAGAAATTGGAAATCATTCAGAATTTTGTCAGTAATTAATAATTATCCATAATTAATTGTCGCACCAAATAGGCACCCAGAATGTGGAAAACATGAAAGGTAAAATACAGGTTGCATGTGCTTATGGAAGGATGTTTTGTTTGACCAGAATTAGCAGCATTTATTTAGAGAGCTTAAAACTACACACTTTAAGTAAACATCACATGGAACATGAACAGAAAAAGTAATTTGGATTTAAGGAAGTGATGGTTTCACTCAGGAAACACTATGTCACTGTCATGGCTTGTCCCGATCGTTTCTCAACAGTTTCTACTGGCAAACAAATGTTATTCACCAGTCTTGGACAAAGCTAATAATAGTTTTCAACTAAAGTTTCAATTTTCTGAAAGCATAATTTTTCATGATGCATTTCATTGACTGACATCAATCAAATGCTTCTGTATCACGGTGTCATGAGTATTTCAACAAATTTGTGAATATCATGAAACAAAAACAAAATTTCAGCCAACGACATGGTTTCCATAGCAAGATTTCATTTCAGTCAACAAAAAATTCTTTAGTGACTTTGGTGTGCCAGATACATTTCAGTACACATGCACATGCTGTTAACACAAAGTGCTTTGTCACATTCTTGTTAAGCGTCATGAAGAGGTCCCGTGCATTACGTTTTTCAGAATCTAACAATGTCTGCAAAGAATAATAATAATAATAATAATGAGGACTTTGTATAGCGCCGAATCTTTAGAAGCTCTAAGCGCTTTACAACATTTGACAACACTTGAAAAACATATACATGTATAATGATATGATTACAAAAATAAAAACAAACACCACGAAATTAGAAAACAGAAAACATACTGTAAATATTTAAGGTAAGGAAACATTATTAGGTCTTTAAGTCTGTTCTTGCAGTTGAAATAGGTGAGTTTTAAGAGCGCTCTTGAATGAGATCACTGTCTTTGTGTCTAAGTTCAGTGGGCAATTCGTTCCATGTTGCTGGGCCCTGGTATGCAAAAGAATGTTGTCCATATTATTTCATTTTCATAGTGGGAATAATGAGAATACGAGTGTCAGAAGAGGAGCATAAGTATCTTGCTGGTGTGTACACATAGGTGAGGTCGGATAGGTATGTTGGACTGGAGCCTGTCAGAGAAACATAGCACAGAGAACAGATTTTGTGTTTAATTCTGGATCGAATGGATAGCCAGTGTAGGGTACTGAGCAGGGGGGAGGTGTGCTCTGATCGTGGTACTCTAAGGATGATCCGAGAAGCTGTGTTTTGAACTTTTTAAAGTTTCTGGAGTTGATATTGAGACGAACCAGACAGAATTGAGTTACAATAGTCCAGTCTTGAAAGTACTAAGGAACACACAAGTGTTTTAATGGCATCAGCTGAAAGATACTTGTGAATGGAACTGATGCGTCTCAGCTCAAGATATACAGCCTTGCATATGTTCATGACATGTTGGTACAATGAGAGAGTACTGTCGAGAGTAACACCTAGGTTTCGTACTGACCGCGTGATTTAATGTTGGTGTTGTGATATTTATTGTCTGAGGTGGAGGATGTGAATGAGAATGTCTTTGTGTTGTATCATCATTCATCTGCAGCTTGTTACATGTCATCCATGATTTCACATTAGAAATGCACCTCTCTACACCTTGGATGGTAGCTTCAACTTCAGTTGGGTGGCTAGATTTGTATATTTGGGTGTCATCAGCATATAACTGGTGAGACACTGGATGATGATCTATGACACTTGAGAGTGGCTGAGTGTATACATGTAGAATGAAGAGAACAGGTCCAAGAACAGACCCCTGTGGAACACCACAACATAGATCAACTGGGCTGGAGTGTTTTCCATTTGCGGACACAATTTGTGTCCTGCTGACCAAGTAGGACTTGAACCATAGTAAGGCTGTATCGTTAATGCCAAATACATGCTGGAGACGGTGAAGTAATATATCATGGTCTATTGTGTCAAATGCTGCAGACAAGTCAAGGAGAGTGAGGACTGTAATTTTTCCGCTATCCAAAGCAGAGAGAAGGTCATTAACTACTTTCAGAAGAGTATTTTGAGTACTGTGGCAAGGGCGATATGCAGACTGTACGTTGCTAAAAAGACTGTTTGAATTCAGATGAGATACAAGTTGGGATAGAACAACTTTTTCTAAGATTTTTGACATGAATGGGAGATCAGAAACTGGACGGTAGTTCTTTAAATCGTTATGGTCAAGTGTTGGTTTCTTCAGCAGAGGCTTTACAATGGCAGTTTTACAATTATCCATTGCAAGACTCAACAGAATGTCAGGTGAGTGTTCTGTTTATTTATCAATATTACATTAACTATTTCCTTATCAAAAGTTTTTTTTTTAAAGCTACTTTCAACTTCCTTTCAGAGTTTTGTAATTGCTGAGTTCACTTGAGCAAAACTTTTAAATGTTTCACGTATTCCAAGCATTGACATAACCCATGATTTAATCAACATTTCAGCAAACAAAAAATGACACTACTGTTTTTAATTTGCTTGCATACATGTTCATTTTCATCCCAAAGTGTCTCCTGTCACAAGCATTACTGCTTTGTTGCTTCTAATGATTATTAATAAGTTTTGCAGTAATATTTTGAAAATTAGACATAAGTATTTATGTGAATAGTTTTTTTTTTTTTTTTAGTTTTCTGTGCATATCTGTGCTGGTGAAATTCTTGAGGGATAAGAGTAATTACGACACATTTCTAGAAGTGGACAATATTGGTTTGGTTCCCCACAGTTATGTGATCTTAAGTGATGCTGCAAGAATACATGGGCGAGGACAATATTTAAAAAAAACAAAAAAAAACCATTGAAAGCAAATAAAGCCATGTCATGATAAATTGTGTTATTTGGTGTTTTCTTTTCTTTCTGTCAGTTATTCTTTTATCCTATGTGTTGATGTGTCATTTCCCAAGCATTGCCACTTTTGTTAGAATTTCTTTTTTTGTAATCTGCTGAAGGTAGGTCAGATAATTTCTTGAAAGGCATCTCATTACATCATATATAACTATTTTGTCTTGTCCTTGAGATTACTATGTCTACCGCACAAAAGTATTTGGTAAAGAAAAGTTTGGGACTGCATCACCAGCAAATTTGTATTTTAACTATTACATAATATCAATTAGTTTTACAAAAATCTATGTTCATTTCATTTAAAGCATACTGTCCTTCAGACCAGAGAAATGGCATATATCGATTTAAAAGAACTAAAATAATTGAAAAATGGGTCACATTGTTCCAGGTGTTAGTAAGGGTGTGTGATTTATTTAAAAGTAATGCTGCAATAAAGCAGCTGTACTGGATTTGTGAAAACATTTTTTTGTTTTAGGACTCAATTTAGTAATATTTTGATCAAATTTTTAACCCCCTAAAAATGTATTTATATTTTGAGTTCAAATTCCTTTTTTTTGTGACCAGCACTGAAGAAGAACCTTCTATCACAAGTCCAGAAGTGTAGTGTCCTGAATGAATTCAAGTAGTTCTGAATGAATTCCAATGTGCTGATGTACCAATTGTCTTGAATGAGCTGATATGCTGACAATCTTGTTGTATCACAAAGAAATAATCCAGAATGTCTTTGAATTAATTCACAATAATCCCAAAATAATTTGTCCAGAATGTTAATGAGCACTTTGCAAGCTTTCTCTGGTTTAATGGAGATTTTGAATCTGTTTCCTTTGTCAACAGGGATTTTTACAACTGCGGGCAGTTTAAACCATTGCTGCCTCATGGGCCTACCTTAATCACTCCTCCTTGGAGGACTTAATGATGGCAGCATTTTGACATTCCAAATACTGCCTTTCTTTCCCTATTACCTCAGCTTGTTAGCATCATCATTAGTCTGTGTAGCCCCCTCCAGAAGGATGGCTACTTCAGCAATGAGATTAACACTGATGATTAGCAATTACTGAAATTAAATGATTATAAATTCGGACAAGATTCTTTTCTTTCCTTTGAGCAAAAATTGTACACAGAATGTGTGAAAGAAAAACAGGAAAGACTTGCTGGCTTTTATTGTTCATGGTTTAGTAATACACTGTAATAAGATTAACACTGATCAGCTTTTTGATAAGCTGACTTCTTTCAAAACTAAGTTAAGATGAAAGGGCAATGATTGACTAGCGACACATTTGATGCGAATATTACAAATTTATAGAAACTTTGAAAATTTTCATATCAGGAAAGATGCAATCATAAGACAATATTTTCTTAAAGAATGTGTCACATCTTGCCAAATTATTAAATCAAACTCTTGTTTACTTTGGTAAAAAATCTTTGTACATCATCAAGAAATTGATGAAAAATATGTCCAATCTTGTGAGCCATGCAACAATCATGTTATATCCGAATTTATATATGATCTCTTCCCCAAAATAATAATTAACTTTTTACACATTAGTTTTTGTACTTTGAAGAAAAGAAAATATATCATTTTACAAACAAACAAATATGAATTTTCAGGAGCCAGATTACAATCACATTAATTCCAAATTTGTGCTCTAATGAAGCATGCTATAATGGGGTTACACTGTGTTTGTGTGTATAATATATACATGTATATATAATATACACACACTCCTTGGATAACTGGTGCCCTGACAACTCACAAAACTGCTTATAACATGGGGTAAGGGGTGGATCTGATTTGTTTTACTAAAAATTTCCCCAAAATTGACCCCTATTTGTTGAATGTCAAGAACATTGTGATCAAAATTAATAACCAAAACCTTAATATAACACGTTTTATCATCAATAACATTACATAGTATCTGGAAATTTTAATCAACATTTTGCGATTATCGGCTTTTAATAAGAAGTCATATATTTTGTTGAATTTTCTTTCCAAACAACATTTTTGGTTCAAGAAAAATAACAGTATTCAACAAATGTTCAATCTGTGAAAATGTCACTAATGCCTATTGGAGGCAGAACTTTAATAAATGAATAAAATTTTTTTGCATGAAGTGAAATTCATGTTTTAGTTCTTTCTTTTAGTTTGGTTTAAGTGTAATCACCATAAATGCTATATGCCCCCTTGTATTCAAAAGTGAAATATGTCAGTCTACTGCAACAGCTATGTCAACAAGCATTTCTGTGAGAACCTAGTTAAGTGCTGATTGTGTTTTGATATCAGACTTGTGGATGTATTTGTTGTGGCGTTGCACTGAAATAAAAGCTTACATCTTAGTATTATCATGTTAATTTACATCTTTCGTATCAAATAAAGGGGATTGAATAAAAGAAAAGATTAAAGATTAAAGGCATGCAAATCCTACCTGCCTAAAAGCTATTGGTCCTGGTTGTTTGTCAGGTTAACTCATTTGAATTGATCAGTCAGACACTATTGTAAATGTTATTGTGTAGGTAATATAATTAAACTACCTTAAATGAACTTATTTATTCACAAATGTGATGAAAGATAGCAAGGCAACCAAGCAAAATTTATGCTTGGTGAAATAAAAAACTATGTTTCACAGCATGGTTCATTGTGGAGAAGCAAGTTTCTGAGTTTGTTTGTAACTTAAAATTCCAGAATTGTACTTGTACCGAAATTACTGCATCAGTACTTTACTAATAGAATAAAAAAAAAAAAATTGAGTTTTGACATTGACAGTTGTTTCAAAAAATAATGTCCCTAGTTTTTAAAAAATGATTCTTGTTTGGTTGTGAATTGAATCAACAACTAGATTGGTTCCATGAGTCGTATGGTACATCAGTGTGCAGTTTGTATACTTAGCAGGGAGGCAGATTATTTAACAACAACAAAAAAACTGATATAGTGTTTTTACGTACATGTGAAGGTTGTTGAAAACAGTTGAAATAATGTTAATGTTCTTTATGAGGTTGGGCATTGTGAAAATAAAGGCAATTTATACAGAGAAAGTGAACAACTTTGTTAGAAAAAGCACTTTATTGACAATTATTTCCAGTCTGATTATAAAATGAGTATTGAGTCATTGAACAACTCAGCTGCCCTACCCCTTTGCTGTTTTCTCAATGTCCATCACGGTGGAGGTCTTTTGATAAGTCGCACCCTTGCTTGTAGTCTCTGTTTTTGGACTTGTTGCTGAGGGATAAGTGTGTATATCTATATATCTATATATATATATATATATATATATATATATATATGGGTATGAAAAATCTAGGTAAAAATATCCATATACACAATTTATTTAGTTGCCTCCAATTTAATGAATTTCAGGGCAGGAGCAGGGGGTCCAAAATTGGGGATGTGCGTCCCATTATAGACGGTAATGCATGTTTATAAGCTTGAATAGCTTGTTCAGAGTACTGGCTGAGTAAACTTCCTAACAACTCTCCAGGAGAATTTCATTTTCTTTGTTCTAGTAATTAGGCTTAATTTAAGCGTTTCTATGTGTGCATTGCAAAGGATGGGTTGATGAAAGATGAAATGTGAGTGAGAGGGGGCAAGCGCATTTTCATTTTTAAGACTCTACATTAATAAATTACTTCTGCTGTCATTGTCATATCCATTTGTTGGATGGCAGACAATAAAGTATATTATCTTATAATATGAAGACTTTTCAAAGATACCATTTTAACAAGAGCGTCACATAAATATTTTACTTTATCTGTTGACCTCATTAGTCTATCATTTCGTACATGCATCGTTCTTAAACTCCTTTTTACACTGTTGAGTATATGCAAGAAATAAAATTACCCTATTGAAATTCATTTGGATTTTACATTACTGACAACTTTGCATCAGTCTAACTTTTTCTGGGTGCGTTTCAATTTTGAAAATAAAAAAGCAATTCAGATCAGTAGAAATCTGCTTATATTATTCCTATTCCCTCCAGTCAACTTGCCTCATAAAACAGCAGCTATGGTTCAATGGCTCATAATGTAACTGGCCAATCTGGTAATTAACATTTTATTTACCGACTTTAAATGGAACATATTGCAGATAACTGATAAGACTCCAAGGATCTTGGTAGGATAGGCTGGTCCCCAGTTATGTTATATAATAGGACTCCACATTGTTCAGATCTTGTTCACTCATGCATTTAAACCTAGAAAATGAAAGAAATAATAATACCTTTAATTATCCAGGGTGATAAAGTTAGCTAATAACTATTTGACATTATGTCTTTGCAACTAAAACACCTATGCATTTAAGGTTCAGGGTCAAAATGGACCTATACAAAAAAAGGCCCATGGCCCCAAAAAAGACGTACTTTAAAGGGCTGTTACAAAAAGGACCATTTCTAATATGCATTACTAATTACTACTGGCATGTATTCTAAAAAATATAATGAATACACAAATATTTCATTGCACAATATGTCTCATCTGTATGTGAGTGATCCAGTAATTAGTTGGTACATGGTATTGCTTTTTTATGTAAAATTAAGAAAGAAGAAAATAATGCAAATGCTTCTTAGAATCAGATTTCCTGTTATTAGAACAAAAAATGTTGTTTAATAATTTTTAAATAAAAATACCACTGGAGATACTGATTTCAAACCAGTATTTGGTATCTGAAGTTTGCCTATAATTGCATGGTGTAGTTCAGTCACTTAGTGTTTCAGTAATCACTATAAAAAGTGTTAAAACCTTGTGACACATCAAGCTCTGTTGAGACTGGAGACATGGGAAAGAGTTGTGATTGTAGAGACTTGCATTCGTGTCTCAGTTGTGATGAGCAAAGTTTCCTGACATTAAATATTTTTGAGACGGAAAACAAGTATAGGAAGTGTGAAAGGTAAAACATGATTGCTGATTGTTTCCTGATACCAGGTCTGCAATATGTATAATCTGCACAGGTCTGCTGTTGCTATCAGTAGTTAATTGAATCATGGTGTTAATCCTCACTGACCAGTGCTCCATTTTTTGCACCTTATTGTTTTAGCAATATATGTTAAAAAAATATCAGTGAGTTGAAGAAGTGAATAGATCTGGGTATTACAGAAAAGTTGTCATTAATGCGACAATGAAAACAGGATAAGGAAGCATTTAAAGAAGGCAGGGCAAATGACTTTAACTACAAGTTGCTAATATGGCTTTGAAAACACTCTCAGTATAAACTGCAGGTACAGTTTGAGAAAGGAAGAGAAAAAAATGATTAGAGGCTTATTTAGAAACAAGGATGCAAAAATTTTGAAATTGTAAAATTCTTCTTCTTCTTCCTCTTCTTGAACAATGTTCTAATGTGGTCCTTTTTAACCTGTGCCATTTCCATCATGGTCCTTTTGGACCCGTTACTGACCTTTCTGGGCCGGACCTTTTTAACCTGGGCCTTTTCCATACCAGTCCTATCTGACCTGATACCCATTAAGCATACATGTGATTAGCAAAAAGTCTACAAGATTAATGTCAGTTGCATAAAAGAACTTATATTTAATAAAAGTTAATATAAATTAAACAAGGTTAACATACTGTTATCACAAAGATCGACAACCACCATTTACAAATGTTAGACATTCATAAAATCAGGATTGCTTATTAAATTATGCATGGAAGAATAATGTCTTAAGAGCCACTAAGAGAATATCAGACACTTCCCTGCCAACCCCAACACACACTTGCAAACAGGGATCATGTTAAAGACCATCAGCACTGGTACAGGAATAAAATTTTCCAGAAAAGTCATAGAATTTTTTTCATGCATGGGAATTATCATGGTTTGAGTTAGTGTGCTTGAAAACTCCATATTGATATGGTCACCATGGAGGTCTTTATAAATGTCAGACCTGTTCCATTTTCATTTAAGACCAAGTAGACCTTATAAAAAGTCTTTTCTTTAAAATCCTAATGTTGATATGACTGTCTATTCTTGCAGAATTATGACAAGAAGATTTTCAAGAGAGATGCCATGGCAGCCATACTGGATGTCAGACTGGCACCATTTTCATCTAGGATAAACTTGACATCATTATAAGGCTTTCACTTAAAATCCTATGTAAATACAAACATTCATTTAGAACAAGTAGCTAAAATGAGAGCTATATTGGCTGTACCATTTTTCAATTAAGACCAACTTGAGACCACGAGTAAAATTTTACTGCAATCCTAGTGATAAGGAGGAGTAGCAATAGGAAACTTGTGCTAATGGACGATGGATGACAAAGGACCACTGCATTACTTCTTCTGGCCTTAAAGGTTGGGTGTTTGAAAATAAAAATACCAGACATGAAGGCATCTGGTGCCATATCAGTACTGGACAGGGGACAGACTAGCTGAAAACTGATCTGTCTGGTATAAAACTGGATGAAATGCCCCCTACATGTCATTGTTGTCAGCAGCAGCACAATTTGTGCAGACACATTCACACTACTTTTATGCACCTGTTGATAAAATGACCAGTGGCATCACTAGGGGGGTGCGGACTGCACCGGGTGACTCCAACAGAGGGGGTGACACCAAAATGACTGTATAAAATTTTTGAATTTTTTTTGCAGGAAGGAGGTCCATGGGGGGTGACACCATGAGCTACTGCACTGGGTGACACCAACCCTAGTGACACCACTGAAAATGATGTCTTTATTTACAAAGACTCAAATGACACCATTGATGGACATATTGTCTTCTCTAGATCTGTATTACAATTGCCTTCTACAATATTGTTTAAGGGGTATATTGTGTATTAATACTACTAAAATTGTGTCAGGTCACTATCAGTAGGTCACAGTTGGTACTAGTTTTGAATGGAACGGTGAATTTAATTATGCAGTGAACAGGTTTGAATGTTATCTTGAGCAGTTGCCTTTGCTGCTGTAAAATTCTTGGTGTGTATCTTATGCTATGGCTTCAGTACAGATGACAATATTCTGATTGTAAAGGGAATTAACTCTTGTAGTTAAACCTTCAGTTGTATATACAGTGCATAAAAAGCCATGTGTATAAGGAATTCAGTATCTGGAGTAATTTGTCATTTATTCATTCATGTACAAAAATGGTTTAATAATAATAATAATAATAATAATAATAGTAATAATAATGATAATAATAATTGTTATTATTGAGCAATGGGGGTTGGGGCAGTTTTTTGTATCTTGGTCCAAATGATGATCAAGATACTTGGATGTGTTGAATTTAGGGGTACAAAGGCAGTCAGAAGTGGGAAAATGCCCACTGATATTGCTTAATATATAACACCGTATACATATAGAGTGACATTTTCATCTTGATAAAAAAAGAAAAGACATTAACAATAGTCAAGTCTCGAAAGCCCATCTCATTAACCCCCCCCCCCCATTACCTCTGTAAAGTCAAGTATTAAATGGTTACCAGGATTCTGTTGTAAAAGGTCAGGTACTTCCTAATCAAGCAGTAGTTTATTACTGCTTAAAGCTGTCAGTTTGATTAGGTTGACACTTTCTATGTTTGGCTTGGGTCTGTTGCTTCTTAGACAGCCAACTCCTGCTACAATAAGCAAGCAGCTGAGCTTGCTACTTTAGTTTCTTACCATATATAAAATAAAAAAAACTGACTGCATGAAAGAAAGAGTGACAGAAAACTTGAAGACATCCATGAATTAAAACCTTTTCCCAAAAATTTTACCAATGGTAAATTTATGTAGCAAATTCTTTGAATGGGAAATGATGCCAATTGCCAGATATGCTACCACTGCTGATAATTAGGGTTCTCGAGGATGCCGAAATCCACATAAAAGTGATTCTCATGAGACTTGAGAATAGAAATTAGTAGATGAATCTTGTTTTGATAATGAAAACAGAACACTAAACAGATTTGTGGAATGAATTCATGGAATAGGACATTTTCATGGGCCTTAAAACAAGAAAACAAATTGAACATTATTAATTTTATGCACCTGGTATTGTGACTGGAAGAAATTATGCAATGGCAAATCAAGGAACACTGAATATGCAAATTTCAACATTTTCACATCACTACAAAAGGCCATGGATGTTTAAAACAAGAAACTGTACTGAAATAGATGAGGGTGATTGAGGAAGGTCCAGAATTTGTGGATTTCATTGAAAACCTACTGTAGAGAAATTTTTAATAGTGTTTTAAAGAAAAAAAGTGAATGTAGTTTGCTGTCTTTCTTAAGGAATTAAAAAAAACCCCTGGTAACTGGAATATAGTCATTTCATTTTCCAGTATTCAGCAAAATTTATTTAATTGATTTGAAATGGAATTAAGTTAAATAAATTAATAGAAAAGAAAATGTAATCTCCTTGTTGATTCCTTCTATTTGCACACAGAATTAAAGAATGATAAGGTAAAAGCAATGATAAATTTTGTTATAATTGTAACATTTCAGTCACAGTTATCAACTGTCTTAATTTTTCATTCACTTATGATGATACGATCCTAAATTTACCATCATGAATGAGCAATTAACAATCTGTAAATATTAGCACTGGGACTGCAGCATTATTTAAGGAAGCAGTCTGAACTGCAGCTTTCAAAATCCTGTGGAGCACACTGTTACTACTACTACTACTACTACTACTACTACATGTAATAATGAAAATAATAATGATGTTCAGTGCATGGTATTTTGTTCAAGAGTTTAAATGGTGAACTAGCATTCAGAGGCCACCTGTGTACCAAGGTCAATTGTACCTTTTCCCATGGGTGGCTGCTGTTGACTGTATAAACATATTTTTTACACAAGGTACAAGTCCTTGTTATTAAATTCAGTCCTGCCTGGGACCTTTTAACTGCCTTTCAGAAGGGTATGAAAACTCCTACCCTATTGAAAAGGATAAAAAGTGTTTGACTTGTTGCACTTCATTTGCATTCTTCAGAGCTGCCTTTGGAGTCCTGATATCACAAGTTCTATGCGCGCTGTCTTCTTAGTTGACGAGGAAGTTTTTGTCACCCAGAATGTGGTATTTGTTTCTTACAGAGTGAAAAATTTGAACAAAATGTCCCCAAAATATAGTTATCCTTTCTTGCATGCCAAGATACAGATTTCCTTTTGGAGCAGTTTTGCTGCAAGAGGCTCCCGTATAAATGTTGGGCAGTTTATAAAGAAAGCTAACTCTTGATTTTTGTTACAGTTTGTTATTTGAGTTAACTCCCATGGATTTTATTCCACTTTTGTATCATTAATTACTATGTGTGTAGGCATATCTACCAATTCAAGTTCATTTGTAGCACCATTCCTCCTATATTGCTTAAGACAAAGTTAATGCCATCAAAATACGATTTGAATATGTGCTTTTTTGTTTGATGCAGTGTTAAAACAATTTTTTCTGTGCCCTGAATAAGCAGAGTTGATGGACAAGGTCTGGAATCTTTATGAGTATTAGTAGCTCATAGCAGCTTTTGATAAATGGCTTGAAATTGGCAGTAGTCCACTAGCCTGAAGTAAGTCAATTTCCTGTCAGACTGGAACTCTTCATATTTTTATTAGTCCTATCGTTCGTTGAAGTCATCAATCAACTAATGAATAAAAACTCAAATTGTCAGAGAATTTGTTTTCTACGTAAGTAAGAAACTTTTTCTGAACAGCAGCTGGGTTACTGACAGCATGTTTATGTTTATGTAGAAATATAATTCCTTGCCATTTTTATCAGTTTATTAAACAAAAACAAAGTTAAAAGTAACACCCCCACCACCGCCTTGGGTAGATATCAGATGGGAACAGCCTATTGTCTGGATATACTCCTGAGATGACATTTGACATGGGTTTCATAAATACATCATGATACAGACCTATGTACATTCACAGCTGGCTACAGTTTTGTTTGCTGGCTAGAAAACAAAATCAATGACAGAAGGATCAGGCTGTATACCAGATAAATGAATATATTGTTACTACATATATCCTATATATCTAGTCCATAAGATCTTGTTCTATCATTGATTTTATCTTGTGTCTCAGATGATGAGGAATATAAGTGTTGCTTACATTATGATGCTTCATGTGACTTTTACTTATTATCTGAGTATTGTGTGTGTGTGTGTGTGTGTATGTGTGAATGACCTAGAGCTAGTTTGTGATCTCCCCATTCTGTCAGACTTTCATAGCTCCTGTCATATATTTGTTGTGTGTGTACACAAACCCACCCACACCCACACACAAAGAGAAACCACTCTGAACCAAAAATCATTGGGACCCAGAAATGCTTAGTTTACAGAGGTTTTCACAGATTTGAAAAAAATGTCTTTTTCAAAGTTCTTAAGTGATGATGAGAGAGAATTACAAGAGAACACAAGTGTCTGTGTGTGTGTGTGCACAATATTAAAAATGTTTTTTAATACATGTATCTATTGAAGAATTTGCTGAGTAACACATTTCTGCTGCAGATCACATCCTGTGACATGAATCAATACAGTTGTTCCACATAGAAATACAGTCCTCATCACAAGAAACATCTGAGGAATGAGATGCTTTAATAACTTTACCTTAAGGCCATATAATTATGAATGATACCTAATAATGTTTAAATACTACTAAGTAAATTTCATGATGTTCACAGTTCAAGAGCCAGTTGAGTGAATCTGACGTCTCCATCCGCAAAGTGTTAAATGTAGATCATAATAAAGCCTTGATATTTAATTAAAAACACACATTTCTATTGATCATGTATACAAAAATGATTAGAATCAATCACAATTGGATAGTTAGCAGATAAACATTGGGTTTATTTAATGGCTTGCATACAGGCATTTAGCTATTAATAATTCAGCATAAAAATGCTCTTTTTATGGTGCAAAGGTTTCAGATTATCCTTTTATCAGCCATAATCTGTGTTGGTGTGTGTTTTAAGTAGTGTGTGCCCTTGGGACATTTTCCAGGTGTTTGTCTCACAGATCAACCTTCTACATTAAGGACTAACTGTAATTAATCTGTCCAGCATGTGGCAGGAATTTAGCAGCTAAAATACATTTCCAAATTTGAACTTGAATGTTTGTTGTATGTGGGTCTTTTCAGATTAAAATTGAAAGTTGGGTTGAAATTTGTTTCATTATTTGGAGTTGAGGAGTTTTGGTTTACAGATGAAACAAAAGATGATGTTAAAGAAAAAAAAATATTCAGGATCCCAACAAAATTTTGGTCATAAGTGGATTCAAGTATACTGAGGATTCTGTATTGAGTTTTGATATATATTAGTACTTTATGAGATTCAAACTGGTCCACAGGTTATGTCACTCATTGAATTGCCTGTAAGCAACAACCATCTCAACTGTGTACTTGGATGAGAATAGATGCATCCTGATAAGGTCACTAGCAGACCATATTCTGTCCATTTTACCTGGACAGTGGGCAACCTGGCAGTTTCTCCTATATACAACCACCACAATTCACCATTTTGAACAAGCCACACTTAAGCAAAATCAACTTATAAGTTACTAATATAGATACCTACAGAAAGCCTGATTTGCGTTCTGTAACAGTATCTTTAGAATCAATGAATTTATTTCAACTTCCATACACTATATAAACTTAATAGTTAATCTGCCAGCATACCACAGATATGGCTGCTGATGATGTCATTCGGGAACTGTCTGTTAATTACCTGAGTTGACATGTGGGTGTGTCTGCTATGCACGAAGATATAAAAAAAACTTTTTATTTCCGACTATGGTTCCGAGAGCTAAATTTAAATATAAATTATTTGAAACATAAAAGATCATAGGTGTCATGTACAAATATATAAAGACATATAAGTACAGAATGTGACCATCATTGTTGGAACCAAATTATGTTAGACACTGAAAGATTAATTTGTGCCATTTTTTTTATAATCTGAGAACTAAAGCAAACAGGCATTTCAAGATACAATTATTATTGTTGGATATTCTTGTCATGCTTGAAGACACATACTTTCTCATTAATTTTTCAACTTAAATTTATTATACCGTGTTAATTTACAAAGATGTTAATGGCACTGTTTCATCTTGGAAGGCTTAATAGTAAATGAAGATTATTGTTGTAATCAATAACTAATTTTTCTTTTCATACATTTACTAAAGTTGTGTAGCAGTACAATTTGAATAATCAAATTTTTACATTCAAAGATCAATTCTGAATTCATGTACAATTGTGTACATAAAAATATGTAATGTCTTATGATATCTTCATCATCTGGCTGACTAGACTTTGAAAAATGACCCCAAAAGGTGTTACTGTTGACATCTGCAGCAGCATCCAGGTCATTAAGAAAAATATAGAGGGAAGAGATGATAATTTGAAAGAAATTAACTGAAAAACTATGCATCTATCTTTGTATTTCAAAGGGTAGCATTCTCACATTATCTTTAATAATGTACATAAACATGTGACAGAAGAACTTGTGAGTTGCATATCATAAGCAAAACTAAAATTATAGAGTAATCAGATGGATGACCCACATTATGATGCAATGCTAAACTTGCTCTACTTTCTGATTTTTGCTCCATTTCCAAAGGGTTGGGGTTTAAAATAGGCTTTGTTTAAGGTCACCCATGTCAATGCTTTATTTTATGGGGATTCCTAGTTTGACAGTTGGACCTACATATAGGAATTTGGTGATTGGAATGCATTTAGTTGATAGTGTTGAATATGGTGGGGACAAATAATAAGGTATTTTGCACATTTTTGGTATTAAATTAAATATGAGTTACTCCGACATGTTCAGCCAGGTCTGGTTTCAGCTTGTTGAAGCATACAATTGTTATGAATTCAGCCTTAATTACTAAAACAGTGAAGTTGCCTGTGCTAGATGATGCAAGTGTTGTATGCTCCATCTCAAAAGTTTTATAGTACAGTGTATACAGTATTACAGTTTTTATCTTAAGGTTTGTGCTGAGGTAATTTTTCAGTCCAGCAACATGGTTTTAGTTTCTTTTTAGAAATATCCTTATTGTAGGTATTCATCAGATAATTTGTATACTGTATTTAGTATAAAATAAATCTTGTCTAATCTGTTAATGAATAAATCCCATTTAGATGTGATAGCTGTCTACAAATTGTGATTTCTATCACCTGTTCCACTCTTAGTGGATAAATATTGCTTATTGTGCTACAGAAATTGTAACATAGTTATGTATTATTATTATTTTCACCGGTTTTTTGGTAGATGTTCCTTAGTTGTATGGCTCAGAAATCATGAATTTGTACCAAAAGGCACTAGAAATTGTCCATCTGTCTTTAATCTACATGACCCAATTTCACCTTTGCCAAGTTTTTTTAAAACAAAAATGAAAGAAGCACATTTTTTCATATCTGGTATGAATGAGAATACACTGAATTTGTGCTGCTAGGTAGATGAGCTTCTTGCATTGTTATTCTGTTAGATAGTTCTGAAAGAATGAGGTAGATTTTTAAACAATTTTGGCTTGTTACCTAGGCTTAGACTTGATGTTGTTTCAAGAATAGGATACAGTAATATTTAATCAGGTTTGATTTGTTTGATTAAATGGGACATTTAATACCTCACTGGATACATCACGCTGAAAAAACAGAAGCAAAATGTTTCCCATGGATACACACAGGTAGCTGGCCATGGTGGGTATCGCAACACAGCAAACTTGGGTTATGAGTCAGGTGCTTTATCAACTGAGCTACTCTAGCTTTCTTTTAATCAAATCATCATACTTTCATTACAATGAAACTAAATTTTAATTTTTGTATATTGGACATAAAGAAAGTTTGTATAATGCCCCTGGACCCCACTACTTGTAGAATGAATGTCTTGATTAGGTCCTGTCCAAATATGTGTCCAGAGAAGATTATTAGCAAGATTGCACAATAAACAATCAGTGTTGATATATGGTATGTGGCTTAGATATTTTGAAGCATTTGCAGAGGCAGATAGAACTTCAGGCTTATTACAGCTCTTTGCTTTTTAGTTTTACATATTTTTGCAACTGTTTGCATTTGTTTTGCAGAAACCCCATTGGCATGATACAGTGTGAGGTAGACAAATCAAATTTATTAGGCTTATTTGTGTATCAGTAAATAACCTGATCAGATTATGAAGTCCATTAAAATAATTTTTATGTTCCTGCCATATGGTGGTTCATAGTTTTTTTGTTTGTCTGTCTGTCTGTTCGTTACCAATTTTGTTTCTACACCATAATTTGTGATGTATACTGTCCACAGTAACCAAACATTTTGTAGATAGCTTGCACCTGGGTTAAGGAAGATCTCTTTTAACTTTGGAGTCAGAAGATCATAGGTCAAGGCCACTGTGGCTGACAGGAGAAAAATAGTTTTTACATCATAACTCAGTTCACCGCCATTTGCTTGAACCATGGCTTGCATATTGGTAAGGAAAAAGGGTATTGATTCTTGGGTCAAAAAGTCAGTGGTTGTGGTCACTGAGACTGAAAGATAAAAAGTGGTTTCCAACACAATAACATCAGTTCTGCATCACATACCTGGACTGAAATTTGTAGATAGATTGCACTGTGACTGAAAGAAGAAAAACGGTTTCTGCACCATAACTTGAGTTTTCCATATGCATATACCAGACAGTGTGAATAGTTTGCAGTTGTGGTAAAGAAGATGTCTATTGATTTCAGAGTAAAAGGACTTCTAGGTCACTGTGACAGAAAAAAAATGGTTTCTGCATAACAACATTGGTTCTGGACCAAACTTTGTAGATCATTTGTGGAAAGGTAGAAGCCTACTGATTTGGTGGAGTCAAAAGTTTTGATTTTGGGGGTTAAGAGGTCAAAAGTTAGGTCACTGACCAAAAGAAAAGATTTTTCCACAATTTATCAACTTAGTGCCTTCACAAAAGTTTGTGGGGCCCTGAGTGGCCGAGTGGTCTAAAGCACTTACAGTTATGGATCACTGCCATCTCACCTCTGTCTGCGTGGGTTCGAGTCTCGGGCTCAGCCAATGTGGTTACGTGAGAAAGCTTGCCGGTAGCTTCTCGTGGGTTGGTGGTTCTTTCCGGGTTCTCCCGGGTTCTTCCTCCACCATTAATACTGGCTGCCATGTATAGCCTATCTCGTGCTGAAAATGGCGTTAAACCCTATAACAACAACAACAACAACAAACGTTTGTGGATGACATCTACTTTTGGAAAAAAAGAAGCCTAATGATTTTGATATCAAATTTTCAAAGGTCAAGAGCAAAAATGGAGTAAAATTGTAAGCAGTCATGTTTATGGCAAGTCAGATAATTCAATTATGGTTTATTTGTATATACTTAAGACTTTATATCTTGACCATTAAGACTCCATGATCAGTAAGATTCAACCATACCACATTAGTGCATTCACAGTGGACTTTCAAACACAGGGCATGTGTATGATAATAATAATAATAATAATAATAATAATAATATAGTATAATGAACCATTAATGGTACTCCTAAATATGGAATTTATTTAAAAAACATATACCCTGTCAGCATGAATAAGCAAAAGTAACATGAGGTAGATGATGTAGATTTGGTAGGTGTGTTTGTGTGCATATAATAAAGCATGTTCATTTCTGTTGCCTGGCCATTTGGTCAGTCACCCTCCTCCACTCTCGCATGACCTAATGGGGTTCAGTCACCCTCCCCCACTCTCGCATGACCTAATGGGGTTATCTCAAGACGTATTTATCCATGGCCAATCAAGGTTTCTCCACGAGTTGGGCTCTGGCTAGTTAGGCCATCATGTGCCTGCTAACTGGACTTTCCCGATTGTCAGCACTGGCTCCTCTGGCACCATTCTCTTCATGGTTGCCAATTAATCTTTCCTAATAGTCACTGGGGTCTCCAGATGTGGCTATATATGAATACAATTTTGCACTGCATCATCAGGTGGGGATCCCCTTCCCTAGTGCATTTTGGCACTGACCGACAACACTCTCCTGTGGTGCACTGACCGAGTTGATCAGACTCAGCCTGGAACCAATTACATTTTCCATTGCTCCTCTCTCTTCTGCCAAATCCAATTTGAGGCTTCCTCTACCTGTTTGTCAACCTTTGTGACTAACTTCCTGCGGCTAGCTCCTGTAATCCTGGTGACTCCCATGGAATGCCGAAAGGTCTGTGATGAAAAGCCATGGCAACCTTTTTCTGCCAGTAGATTCCAGGCCTTCCATCCATTCTGCTGGCACTCATGGATGAGTTGCTGATACTTGGCCAATTTTTCCCCACATAGGCTTCCTCCATTCTAGCTTCCAATGGCACTGTTAGTTTTAACAAAATCACCGGTTTGTTACCTCGTGTGTGTGTGTGTGTGTGTGTGTTCTCATGACACTGTAGCAGTATTTCATATGTCAGTCTGGTTGTCTGCACATTTGCCTGACCATCCAGATGTGCAGTACTCAGGTCCATTTGTATACCAGTTGATTCCTCTTTGTAAACTTCTTGTGTCCATTTGAGGGCAGATGATCATACTGGATGGGTGGAATATCAATAGAAATGCAATATTTGTCAGGGTTTCCATTGCTATTTACAAAAATGGAATGAAATGGCAGTATATTCCAGAATAGAATAAAGACTGATCTAGTTGCACTGACTTGTACAATATAGGTGACTTTGTATAATAATAATAATAATAATAATCATAATAATAATAATAAGTTCTTTGTTTATTGATGACAACATAGTATATACTAATCTTC
The DNA here is from genome assembly GCA_016617855.1 of Megalonaias nervosa. Taxonomy (NCBI): domain Eukaryota; kingdom Metazoa; phylum Mollusca; class Bivalvia; order Unionida; family Unionidae; genus Megalonaias; species Megalonaias nervosa. The sequence goes on along the minus strand of JAECUM010061749.1, from coordinate 4,135 downwards.
ATGTAGGCCATCATCAATACTGATAGAGTAATCCTCCCGTGCCAACAGAGTATCAGGTTACTGTTGACCAATTGGAAAAGGTCATGTTTGCTGACTGAACAAATTATCCAGAATTATGTATATGGTTGTTAGTAAATATTCAGTGCATTGTGTGGTGACAATTATAAACATGTGCCAGTGTTGCAGAGTGTGCAAGCCACAATTTGAAATGGCAGAAATTAAATGATGACTTAAGAGAGAGTGTAAATCACAAATGTGATAAAGAAAAGAGATTAAGAAGGTACTACAAATACATGTACTGGGCAAATTATATAAACGGCTGAAATATGACCCAGGAATTTAGGTTGTGATGTTGTGCACTTTCTGTGCTGAGCATTTGGAGAAATACCAAACTTCATTTGTTGATGGATGTAACGTTGTCCCTCTTGGTAAAGAGGGATGGTTAATTAGATTTGGCTGTCATTATATAGAGGATGACCTCCCTTGATTTTATTGCTGGGTGTGAGTGGATAGATAGAACATCAACAGAAAACTGAGTAAGACTATTGAGAAGAAATAATACAATATGAGCCACCTTTAGACAAGAAAATAAAAATTTAATCGATAACATAAAGAACCTAATAGTGGCAGCTTCAGTTCAAACAGATTTACGTTAACAGAAGTTCAATAGCAGTGTTCTATTTTTGGATTCGTTTCATCATGGTAATGAGTGGTAAAAAGAGCACAATGTCCACGACTGATTTGCATCAACTAGCGTCGCTTCTGTCTTTGTCTCCGTGTATCACATGTCTTCCCCCCCTTCATGTGTATATGTTGATCATGCTTGATCTTCCTATTCTGAATGCTTCATCTCTTTCCGGACTTTCGTCTTTGGACTGTCCCTGTCTGTTCCTGGGAGCTGTTCCCTTAATGCTGTTCTCTTTCAGAAATTGTGCATCCTAGCACTTAAGCCTGTCTTTTCTTAGAAGACAGCCACCTGATCCCCTTTTACTTGTTTTAACGAGGAAAGCACTATTCTTTAGGTTTCCCCGGAGCCAAATCTTATCCTCTTGCAGGAAATTTGGACTAAAGAAATTTGACCAAGGTTGTTACTTTAAATTCAACATTGCTTCCAAGGTGTATGCCTTAATTTAAACTGACCAATCGTAATCAGCGGTTCCTAATTTTTCCCCAAGATAATCATTTCTTTCGTCAGATTTTGACAGCCTAGAATCTGAGAAATACATTGCATATCAACTTCCCTCTGAAAATGAGTGTTTGACATGGGATTCCCATCAAGCGGTTATGGTCGGTAACTTTAATGTTTACTTTCTCAGGACAGCGTTGCAATGCCCGGGTCAATTCTAAATGAGCCATTGATGCTGGCCTTTCAAGTTTAATACTGACATGAAGAAAAGGTGGAAGTAACCCTTCACAGAGACCTTGCTGACTTGACTGTAATAAAATTTTAATGCACATCGAGTTCAATTTTAAGGTTCCATACTTATTAAAAATTCAACAAATTACAATGGACATAAAAACTTTCATAAATCATCCCTGGAGTCATCCATTGCAAGTTCTACCACACAATGGCAGATGGATACATGAAATCAGAACAAGAAGTTGGTTCCACAGAAACAGCTTTGACCAAAAGCATCTTAAAGGATCTTTAACACAAACTTAAAACTTTTCACGAGTCTGTTGGTAAAGTTCGTTTGTTATTGAGTTGATGCTAATGAATAATAAATGTTGAATTTAAAACTGACTGCTTCTTTTTGTTTTAGCAAGACTACTGACATTTAGGTAGTTTCAGTAAAAATTTGATTATGGTGATCCTTGGGTTAGTGAAAAAATAATAATTTCAAGCATTATTCATAGTATTATTTTAACATTAATCTCTTTAATTAAAGTATCATATGCAAAATAGATCTAATTTAGATTTGTTACTGGATAACAATCTTTGCTTGGTTCCAGACCACATTGTCTTGGGTTTGTGAGGGTTGATAAACATACTGTTAACAGAGACTAATGTTCAGCTTGCAGTAAATCTTAAATTTAAATCATAATTAAGATTATTTACCATGGAATTAAACTTATGCAAACTTTTATCATCTGTGTAAAGATCGATTACTTAATTTTTGATGAAGAGGGAAGCCATTTATGAACAAGATGAATAGCAGGGCTCCGAAAATAGATTCCTGTTGCACACCTTTATTGAATGTTTAATTGCACTTTGTCAAATAATAACTTTTTGGCTTCTACTGTAAGATTTTAGACATGCAAATCATTTATAAGAGCATTTATCTTGTTGTAGTTTTGGTAGTTCATAGTCAGTTAGATCAAAGGCTTTCTTAAAATCGGGGCCCCGAGTGGCCGAGTGGTCTAAAGCGCTGATCGTTACGGATCACTGCCATCTCACCTCTGTCTGCGTGGGTTCGAGTCCAGGCTCGGCTAACGTGGGTACGTGAGAAAGCCTGCCAGTAGCTTCTCGCGGGTCGGTGGTTCTTCCCGGGGTTTTCCAGGGTTCTTCCTCCACCATTAATACTGGCCGCCATGTATAGCCTATCTTGTGCTGAAAAATGGCGTTAAACCCAACAACAACAACAACAACAACTTTCTTAAAATCAAAGAATATTGCTCCAGTTTTTTCACCACTATTCATCTTTCTTCAGTGAGTTTAAGTGTATACTAACACATGTTATTCATCTCCTAATCCACATTGAGATCACTTAACTTGGTTGTACTTCAAAAGATACCTTTCTGCAGATATTATGATACAGTAAAACCTGTTAAGAGATACTGCCCCTTCTGCCAACAAAAAGCGGTCTCTCAAGACAGGTGGTCTTTCATAGCAGGTTTGTACAAAAATACCAGTTTCCAAGGTCCAGTTTCAGAAAATTTCAAGAAAAATAACCACAATCACTGTACATATATTCTATTCTTTATTAATAGTTGTTGCTAAAATATTGTATGCATTCATCTAAAAACAAAATTATATAGCAATAAAGATATACTTCTATCATTAAACATGAAATCACATTTACATTTGAAGATCACATATTTTAGCATATGAAATCGTTTCTGAATTACTCGTTTTCCTTTATAACAACCTAAATTTGTTTTACCGACGTTTAAACCGCTTTTTTGCGAGTGGTCTGCACTTCTTCACTTCTTTCAGTTATAATAATTATTTTCTCCAGCCTTAAAATTTGTCTCTTTTTAGTTGGAGGTTCGTCCATTGTTATTAAAATTCTAGGTGTTAAAATTATTAGTGCTCAGTTGTAACATCGAACGTAAAGACGGTGGCTGTGGGAAAATATGAAAAATCTATACATGTGCATTGAATATCTAACAATTAATGAAATAAAACGAAACAATTATCTCATCCAGAAACAGGACCATTTACTCAGTGACAAAAGTCAACGGCTTCATTCAAAGATAACATACAGGGATTAACTCGATAAGCAAAGTGTGTAACCCGGTCGCACCAACTTGAATAGACAGCTTTGTGATTGGAATGTCATCACTTAACATTGGGGGGGGGGGGAGAACAAACATCACAAGTCTTGAGCACTATCAATCGAATCCCGCAAATGGTTCTCTCTTGCTGGTTTAATAGACAATGACCATATTCACCCACGGCAATACCGATTAATTCGAGATAAACAAAATACGCGACCACTACGTCAACTTTGACACTTCAACGGCATTTCATGACATGTACATTAGCCTCGTTTACGGACTATAGCATCTATCACCGGTAGCAACAATCCTTTTTAAATATTCTTTTGATATTTGTTTTTGATCAGAACAATTGATACTAATCAAGCGGTCGTTATAATAATTGATTACATAAAGGTCACTGGTGTCTGTCAGTTCTCGCGATACAGTCGACATAGGGATGTCAGGTCCTTCAAAGGCCGGGAAGCAGGTTAATTACGGGAATAATTATTCTGGTTCCGTGCTTTGTATGCTTTCTAATTTCCTCACCCCTATGCGAATAACGGAGAACAACACAAGGAGCACATGAAGCAGGGAACCAGACTAGGAAATAATCTCCATATACTTTAGTCTAGTTTACGACATGAACTATAAAACATTGCAAGCTTAGCAAAAAATAAAAAAAAAAAAAAAAATCAGAGATCGGTCGCCAGCC
>JAECUM010061748.1:0-15357 GCA_016617855.1 Megalonaias nervosa | reverse complement strand
GTGTGTGTGTGTGTGTGTGTGTGTGTGTGTGTGTGCAGTTGTCACCAACAACGATTAATGAAAGTAAGTATCATGGACTCATAAAATGTTCTTTCACTGCATTAAAATCTGAGGATAAAAGTTTTGGAAACAGAAAGGGCTTAATAGTTTGTTGTCATTATTATTATAAAAGCCATGCACAATCTTGAATTTGTTGAAGTTATTTGTAGTTTGTTTCCTTTCTATTTGTTGAAGTTTTATTTGAAGTCAGGGGCGCCCCTAGAATAGCTGCCAGCAACTTGTGCCCTAGACTAACAATGCAATCGGCCCACCCCCTTAAAATTTGGCGCCCCATTTAACTTGGTGTCCTAGGCACCGTATAGTTCGCCTGTATGGACGGGCCGCCCCTGTTCGTAGTTTACTTTTTCCTATTCTACAAGATAAATTGTTGCGTTTTTTACTTGTATTGTTTTTTCAAGTAAATTTTGATATCACACATAGCCATATACGTCTTGTCAAAAGCATAGTAATAGTAAAAATATGTCTTCCTGAAGCCAAAAAGAAATTTAGCATTGTAGAACACACATCTTCCCTTACTGTCTGCATAGTACAAAGGTTGAAAAAGAAAGTCTCTCGTGGCATATCCAACATCTTGTCTGGTGAAATCTACACTACACACACGTTTGTTCATCTTTATTGTTGTTGTACGTATAACGAAGTTCTTCCGTTGGATGTTAGTCAAAGCCCCTTGTTCCAAGTCAACCCAGGAAATGCGGAACTACGGCGTCAGGCGGAGGAGGCCAATATGTACTTCGGCAGTTGTCTTGCTGTCACGTGTCAAATCTCCAGCAATCATGATGATATAATGATCCCAGCATTCACGTTTCCTTATGATGATCATATTGTTTCCAATCATCAAAAATATATACCGGTACTTAAGACTGACACGCACAAAAAGAGCTCACCTGATTTATATTCTGCTTTACTCTAGAACATGGGCTTGTGCAAAATCCTTATAGTTAATGTTTAATTTCGGAGTGGAATGCCCACTAATCTACAATAGCTGCTGGTCACGATAAACAATATCGCAAAACTGCATTTAAAACGGTTTTTGAGATTTCTGTTTTCTTAAATTAATTGCTCTCGAAAACTGCGTTTGGTCTCCTCTGCAAATTTATCAATGTCATTATTTTCTTGCTTAAGATAATCTCACACACATTCTCTGTGGAGTGTTGGAAAGGTTGTTTTCGCATTTTTTTAACGGGCAAAAAATATGTCTTTTCGATCATAAATTTTTCATTATGAACCCATTCTTGCCACTTTTTAATTATGGTTCTACGTAATCCCTTCAAATCAATATTCCAGTACGGCTTTTAAGAAGGACTGGAATTTTCAAATGGGGAGAGTCTTTCTGTTCGCACGATCTATAGCAAAAAATATTTTGCTATGCAATAAATCAGCTGGCTTCTTATCTATTGGAAGAAACGTTTTCTAGCACCTTAACAATCGTTCTAATTCATGTGCATATTCATAATCTTTCCCTAGGGTCAGCTTTCTTCCAACTGTACTTCAAACGGTAGAAGTTTGAATAACCCATCTTGTTAGATTGAAATTCAAATGATCCAAATGCTGGTCTGTGATTTGAAACATTTAAAGCGCGATCATCAACTTATATTGCCTCCTTGACAATATATATCTTTGAAGCGTCAAAACTTATGGGATTGTTTAGAGACTTGCATCAGAAAAAAAACAAAACAAAACAAAAAAAAAAAAAACATATGAGTAGCAGGGACCTTTGCAAAGCTCAACAGTACTCAAAGAAAATAAATTGGTGGGAACCAAAAGGGAATGCAACATTTTACTCATCGTGTCCTTTGTGTACGAACATGGATTTGGATTAAAATCACTGATAAGGATAATACAATAATGCAATACTCTGTATACAGACTGCAAAGACCATGCATTTTTCTATATAATCAGAGTAGATTTCAATAGTTTATCCATGACATTTTGAGTGGACCTGAATGAAGAATATACGCGTATTATAAACTAGTCTTAACCTGATGCTAAGTATGATATCATCATCAATCTCTAAAAGATTAATATCATTATTGAATTTAATATGCCACAAGATTGCCTCACCGCCCTTTTCATGAATTCTGCATAATGGCCAAACCGTATCCTGGTCGACGGTGTTCGGAAATGCCACGTATATCAATATGGTTTTCTGATAGTACCTGACTACGATAAAAAGCACTTGACATAATGCCTCTGGCATTCCACGAAAGTATATTTAGATTAACCCAGCCATACATATGCTGGAAAGAGACAAACAAACGAGTAGATAAAGGGGAATTGACATGAGTGCTTATTCAACAGATTCTTCCCGGTAATAGCCATTATTATTCCATTGGTTATTAGTTAACCAACGTCTGCAATACATCGCTGAAGGCCAAACTGACTTTTTCTAAAACCTTGCCTAGATCTAACGAGTATTGTACATTTATTCTAGTAGATACGGAGCCTGGTCGTTTGCTTTTTATAATTCTTATGAAAGCATGTTCAAATCTCCATTTTGCAAGATATGTGTAAATTGCATCCGTATGTACTGATGGATGAGTGCTACCTACGAAAAACTTTTATTTCGAGTTCTTGATGCTCCAATGAAGTCATCTTTATCCATATCAGCAAATTCAAGTTCAAGGTCATTACAAAAACCTTGCCACCATTTTCAATCTGAGTATCCTGATGCTTTTCGACGTCATGACTTACACATTTTGTGATTCAGTCAGGCATACGTCAGAAACCCTGAACATTATTGATACTTAGACTACGAATGGCAAAATTGGGCACCTTCCTAACTGAATCACAGACAACATTGTTACATACTATGCTGAAGGATTTGTCTTTCTTATAAACTATTTCTACAACACGTTGGTTTGCCCCGATGTTGCGCTGCTGAGTGACTGATGGACTATACGTCTTTGATGATATGTTATTGCAGTACTGTTTATTGTCCACAATGGAATCCTGTTTAGATGCAATAGGAACTGAACTTAGTGATCACTGTGACGTACTTGATCTATTAGTCGAAGTCGCACCACCATTAGCTACGCCACTGGGCCAATAGAACTGTAGACTTTGTGCCAGAGGCAGTGAGCTGCTCTTTAACAATGACATTTTGGTTCAAGCTATTCAAATTTGAATCGTTCTTAGATGTCGGGTGCTCACTGTTTGTAATATCTTTATGCAAGCTATTCTTATTTTACTCGTTTTTATATATCGGCTGCTCACTGTTTGTACTATATTTATGCAAGCTATTCACATCTGAATCCTGCTTAGATGTCGGCTGCTCACTGTTTGTACTATCTTTATGCAAGCTTTTCGCCGAAACTAGGAGCTATAAAATACTTTTTTTGTACCTGACAATTACTGAATTTTGTTACGACATTGTCAGTAAACGATATTTTGTTGCTCGATTGATTCATTTGTTTAACCTATCATGTATGACAGACTCTATGTGAGACTGGTTCTCTATAAGCACAAGTAAATTCGGCCTTCAAACAGCAAATAGTTCTGTTCAGCTCTTCAGTTAGAGGCACTTACAATGGGGATATAATGTGTGAAAAGCACAGTACTTCTGCGTCTCCATCTACTGTAGTTGTCAGCTACGTTGGTGTACAAGGAGTACATTGAGTTCTGCTTTGACTATAGCTAAACGGACGAGATTGACGTACAACACTTAAGAGTTTAATTGTTTTCTGAGTGTATCGTGGTATAAACTGTTAGTTGCCGAATCATACAGCAAATAACGCCCGAAGAGCGTTATGTAAGCTGTGTGAGTCGGCAGCTGACAGTTTATACCAAGATAAATTCAGAAAAACAACAACATTAAACTCTTATAATTGCAATTCTTTATACTTTTATTTATTTTTTGTTGTTGTTATTTTGGGGGTGTTTTTTTTTTTAAAGATATTTCTTATCAGTTTTAGAGCTTTATTTTAGCGCATGAACTCTTGTTGAGGGCGTCTGCTACGTAGCTATTTATAGAAAAGGGGATTCTCAATCTGCAACGTAATAATTACGTCAACATAAAAAAAAAAAAAAATAATTCTACCAATGGCAGGCAATCTAAGTCTCTGGACATTCCACAGCATCGTTTTAATCTTTTATCTAAACTGGCATATGTGATCCGAGTAGAAGTTCAATATTCAAAGCAAAAGTATGTTGTTGTGTTTGACATACGAATGACTCTTGGATTTGATGCTCTCGTGAGTTCATTGTGACTTGGCCGAATCGTTATTGTTCAGACAGGTGAGTAACCAATTTTCGTTTCTTTAAATCTAGTTTCGTGTTCATTAATAATTTAGGCTACCTACAGGGGTTACTTACAAATGAAATCAAGACTATCGGTAAATGGATATTGTGATGGGGGTTCAAATAGTCGAAGTGCAAGACATTATAGCGGAATTTCTATCCCCACCCCACCCACAAACACATCGTAAATATCAAGGTCGGCGTCTTACGTTGTAGGACTGTGAATCCAATTAGTCTTTCAGCTCCCCTCCTCCCAATCCCTATATCCATTTACCTATAGTTTTAAATTCATTTGTAATGAGCCACAGTGAAAGTTCTGTACAATATATCCCCAATGCTCTTCTTTGCAGATTTTGAGTTTCCCATCTTCGTTTCAAACCTAATCAAAGAAAGAATTATTTATCTTCAGAAAAGTTATAAAGATTTGTTAATTGATTCTGTCAAACCAATTGATTAATTTTTCTAAATAAAATATAAACCCACTGTAACGTTGCCTCCTAGGGTATTTTTGCTAACATCGTAGGAGGACGTACAATATAAAATTTTTAAATAGATGGATATATAGCTCCGAGCCTCTAGTCAGCAATGCCTACGGTCTAGATAGATAATATACAAAAAAATAAAAGTAAGGAATAGCGATTTAATAACAGATCTAAATATTCAAACAACACAAGTAAATTTCCACAATTTCTCCACTCGGTCGAGCTATTTAATCTGCCAATTTCATCGTCTGATGTGCAACGTGAGAGTGTTTCCACCTGTCCCTGCAACTTTACTCATCTGTATTATTTATTTTTCCTTGACTGGTACTCCAGTACCCCTTCCGTCCCTCGACTACGTCCTTCACCCTTCCACTTCCTCCACTTCCGTTCTCCGGTCTGCCTTCAAACTTCTGCCTCCGTTATTCTATCCGGTCCCATGACCTCTCTAACAACTTCTCCCTACTTCGTCACCTTTGGGTGGCACTCGGTCCAACCCGAACAACTCCAAACAGCACCGAAAGCTTCTCTTTAAGAAGCTTTTCAAGTCTGAATTCCCGCTCTAACTTTTACGAATGCCGTGCATTCGGAGTACGCCTATTAGAATTTACTCCATAACTTACTAGACCTCTGCGTTGGTCAAAATCCTGGCGAGTACTGAAGTGATCGTAAAATGACCTGTACAATAAGGATCTGCTTCGGACACGTGCCCCGCCCATATTTTCCTAACTCAGCCCTGATTTGATACTGGGGTCTCTTTGAACTGTACTCTGCCTAGTTTCTCACGCGTACGTCAAATTTCTTTCTCCCGCGGCTAGGCCTAGTCTTGGGCGTGAATAAACAACCTCCTCCGGTTTTATCAGTTACTTCGTCTCTTTGAAGATAACCGCTCCTTTATTGCCTCCAGTGCCGATTCAAACCGCAATCTTGCACAACAAAGGTCAGTCGCCAATGTCACGGCGACATTCTCCACCCCAGGTAAGCTGTGTACATGAGGGCTGTCTTCACAACGTGACACCCACCGTTTTTATTTCGTTTCAAAAGCATGCATTAGGTATGCCTACCGATTCAGTGTTTACATTAGTTACTTTGCATGTGACTCTGTTTATTGAAGTATAAAGTAGTTCTCCTAAACGCAATTACGTCTGTATCACATGGTTATGTTCTGATCAATGGAAATTCCAACATTTAAAAACTGATGCAACTGCAATTATATTTTGATGAAGTTATCATATCGCTTACAACGTAACACCCTTCACCTTCAAAAGATAATAGGAGACCGTGGATATATCTTTGGCTAATTTGACTGCAACTAAATCGCCATTTTAGCTCAGCATTATTTCCTATCGGAAAATATTTTGTTCCATTCACTGTTTCAAACAAGATCTTGATTTCATCCGAATTTAAATCTATGCGGATTCTATTTGTAAATTCTTCTTTGGGCAATTGGTTGTAGACGTTTGCATATACGTTCACTTCATCTGGATACCAATCAATAAACACTGTTGCTGCTTCTGTGTCAAGGTATTCAGGACCGCTGCTGTTTATCTTATCTGACTGACTATCAAATTGTACTGGCTGTAACTCCGTAATATCTACTGCACTTGTCTCAGCCCCTTGAATCACTGAAGCATCTTCAGCTGCGTTATCATAATTCACGACTTCTTTAAATCGGAATAAAGTTTTTCTTTTGTCAAGAGTATGGATTTTTACAACTGACCATTTAATGTGTATATAGCAAAGAGTATAGCTTTATTTTGCTCACTATAGGCGACAAAAGGCTGAGCGCAAGTTACATGCATGACCGCTAAACAATATATATGCTCCATGTATGAACACTACACAGTGGTTACGAAAAACCAATCATGCGTGACTATGAGTACGTAAACTAAGAAAAGCGACACAAATTAAAATGAATACTAATGTTCGAATCACATATTTGCGACCTATCAGCATTAAAGAATGTTGTGTGCACAATTACTATAGCGGTGTATATCAGAAATCTAGTACAATCTAGAGTCTGTACAAAATAAAAAAAAATCATCACCCTTACCGCTCTTACGAAACACGTCCTTCTGTTTCAAGGAAGAACACTTTTAATTTGTATTTATTAGTATAGATAATTTAGTCAAACCTTCACACACACATTTTATAATGGAACATTTGGTTTTCGTTTAAAGTGGAAATAATTTGAGCAACGCCTGTTTGTGTGTGTCGATGTCTCCTAAAAAAGAAACACAACCTGAACCTCTTACCCTATTGTGTGACATTATTTAGAACTGTTTATGGGCATACTGCGTGTAAGCAATACTATCTTCTGCATTTCTGCAAATATGTACATACTTTCCTTGTATGATGTGTAATTTCCTTTCTAACCCTCCTGTTTAATGTCCATAGAAGATTATGCTGCTTCAGGCCATTTGTAAAATTACCATGTTTCAACTACACTAGTTAAATATTTTCTTATATCCATATAAACGTAGATTTTCTTTTTATTATATATTTGGTAATGAATAGGAGAAAGAAAGATAGAAAGATAAAAAAAACACAAGCGTACACAGCGCGTTACTCGATCAACTGATTTACTACCGCAAAGCTAAAACAGTTTGAGTGCATGACTCAGTTTTTATTTGTGATCACAGCGACAGCGGCATAATGCGTTGTCCACGTCGCAACAGAACCCACCTGACTTAATCATCCAGTATGAAATTACTCCAGACTTGTACACAGGTTCATTATTAAGACAGAATTTAAAATTTGTCAACAACCTATGTATAGCCCATTGCAATCTATGCTTCATTCTATAACATGCTCGCTCTCCCTCTTTTACCTAGGAGACAATGTCACAGACAATATGCATTAAGGTTTTGGTTAGTTTTTTTCAGTTGCTAATATTTCCTAAACTCTTTGATAAATTCTTCTTCTATCTTAACATTTATGGACTGTTATGTATATTAAATTATGTGAGTATCTTTTGTCCATGAATGTAAGCAGAATATTTACATAGCTAACTTTTGCGGGAAACCGTGATCAGAGTTCCTAGTTGTGTTGAGATATACTTCGACAGGAATTATTTGTTTAAAATATTCATTGGAATTACTGGAGTGTTCATTCACTTTTGGGCTAATACACTACTTTGGATTACAGTATACTCATTCAAAGACATTCTGGATTGCATAATTGTGTTATATCAGGCATTCAAGACTATTGGAATTCATTCAGAACATCCTTCATGTTTGGACTTGTGATCAGACATTTTGGATTATGTGGAATTTAATTCACAATACTGTAAGTGTCTCTTGAATTTTCAGTTTGTATTGTAGAGAAATAAATTGTTTGTTGAATTTACTTAAATTGTTGGATTCGTTTCCTTTCTGTTACATATTTTGAGACTTAGAGTCATAAATGGACAAACGAGAATTCTGTGTTCTTGAACATACTATGCAATCAGCTGCTTGATGACAGACAATATCAACACAGATTATGCATATGCACTTTGAACTTTTGACATTCATCATTGAAAGTTCATCTAGCGATGTGTAAACAAACAGATACAATTTAAAGCCACTACATAAGAAATGACATTTTCCACCACCGCTGTGTAATATAACAGATACAATTTTAAACCTCTATATAGGAAATGACATTTTCCACCACCGATGTGTAATAAAACAGATAAAATGTAAAACCTCTACATAGGAAATTACATTTCCACCACCGCTGTGTAATAAAACAGATAAAATGTAAAACCTCTACATAGGAAATTACATTTCCACCACCGCTGTGTAAAATAACAGATACAATTTAAAGACTCAACCAATGAAATTGAAACTTCAGCACAAACACTTTGATTCAGCGTGTGAACATGGGATTCTCTATATCCAACACTGAAATTCAACTGTTACTTTCTCACTGGACCAACTTTTGTCTGCTACGGTTTATTTATTGTGTTTTACTGAATATGTTATTTTTTTCTGGGAATAGTATATATATATATATATATATATATATATATATATATATATATATATATATATATATATATATATATGAGGGAATTGATGCATTGATTATTTTTTAAAATACATTTTTGAACTATCTGGACATTTACTTTTTCACGAAAACTTTTGTTTGCACCATTATGCAAAAAACAAATTTGCAGGAATAGGCTCAAATTTTATCATGTGAAATCTTATTTATTTTTTCTTTAAATGTTAATATATTTAAAGGAAAATATTTTATTATTTCAGGATAATATGTAACCATAATCGCTTGTCAATAGTCAGTCCAAATTCCGGGGCCCCGGGACTATGGCGCTTCTCTATATCTATCGCTGCCATCTCAACTCTGTCCGCGTGAGTGCGAGTCTCGGGCTCGGCCAGTGTGGGTATGTGAGAAAGCTTGTCAGTTGCTTCAGGTGAGCTGGTGGTTTTTACCGGGGTTTCCAGGGTTTTGCAGATCTTATGCATCTTGCATTTTATTTAGATCTTCCGTTTATTTGCATCTTTTGTGAGTTATTATTATTATCGTGTGCAGTGCGTGCTCAGCCGTTTAACAGCATCATCATTAGCAACATGCAGAGCCTGCAGTCCACCGGGGAACTTTGTCAGTGGACAGTTGTTCACAATGTGTGACATGGTCTGAAGAGCTCCACAGCAACAGGAAGAGTTAGCGGCCTGGCCCCATCGGACAAGGTTGACTACATAACGACCCTGTCCTGTCCAAAAGAGGTTCAGTGTGGTCCACAGATGACGTGGAAGGTTGAAGCCAGGAGGGCAGACAGATGGCTCAGCTACGAGGGAGTGGTTTACGACATCTGTTGAAGACCACTCAACGTTCCATGCCGAAATAGCTGTCATATCCTCCGGCAACTGACCTAACCAGGTGATGTCCATGTACAGCGGAAGTTTCTCACTGGCATAGACCTTAGCCAGCACGTTTGTGCTTCCTGGCAACGCAGATGTGGAGGTGGAATATTGCTGAGTACTGGCAGCCATGGTAAAGGAGTAGGACGTAGTGTTCCAGAGATTATGCGCATTGTTGTGTTGAGCTGGACATCAATTAACTTAGTATGGGATGATCGAGCCCAGACAGGAACGCAATACTCGGCTGTCGAATAACAGAGGTCCAGTGCTGATGTCTTGAATGTCTGAGCGCTAGCGCCCCAAGTTGAGACAGCCAGTTTGCGGAGTAGATTGTTTCGAGTGCTAAGTTTTGCTGCAGTTTTCTTCAGGTGGTTGTAGAATGTCAGTGACCTGTCCAGAGTCACACCAAGATATGTTGGTGTCGGGTCGTGTTTTATTTGATGCCCACTGAGGAGAATGCAAAGTTCACGGTTCGCATTTGCATTGTTAAAGTGGAAAACGCTGGAGACTGTCTTTGTTGTGCTTGGCTGTAGACGCCATTTCTTCAAGAAGTCCGTCATATCCTCCAGGTCCTTGTTTAGTACCCCCTCAAGCTCAGCAAATGAGCTACTTTGGGTCCCGAGAATAATGTGATCTGCATATATGAACCTGCGCGACTGTTGCAGGTAAGTCATTGATATAGACATTGAACAAACGTGGCGAAAGAACAGACCCTTGTGGAACTCCATTAGTCTGACGCCTCCACGAGCTGCAGCTCTCTCTCTCTCTCTCTCTCTCTCTCTCTCTCTCTCTCTCTCTCTCTCTCTCTCTCTCTCATTCATGTGCACTCCGAAGCGTCTGTTACTCTGGAAATTTTCAACAGCAGCCCTGCATGCCAGACCGTGTCATATGCTGATGTTAGATCTAGAAAGTCAACTCCAATTTTAAGTTTCCTCTCAAACCCTTTTTCAACAAATGTAGTCAGGGCAAGGACTTTATCACAAGTGCTACGGCCATGCCTGAAGCCCGCCTGCTCATAAGTTATAATATTCTCCAAGTCAGGACCACTTATTTGGAGAATCAGGCGCTCCAATAACTTAAAACAGACTGAAAGCAGGGAGATCGGACAATAACTCTCCGCATTGTTGGAATCTTTGCCAGGCTTTGGTATCGCAATAATCTTTGCCTGCTGCCACAAAGTCGGCATGCACTTTTCCCTCTGAGTATTTTGACCTAGTTCATCTCACTTCCTACGGCAGTATTGTCGCTACTCATCTACTTGACGTCGGTGCTGTTTCTCCAGAGGTGCTTTTGCCACTTGTAATAAGTGGCTAGCTACAGCATTTGGCTTGACAACAGGGTGAGCTTGAACTGGTGGTTGCTGAGCGGTGCCAAGTCTTCGAATCAAGCTGCAGCATTTCCGGCTGGAGCGCGTAAAGTTGAGTGATTCTGAAGTTTCCTCTCAGCGAGTGCGTCTGGCAGTGTCCAGGGAATCGATCAGGTGATCCGCTATGTCTGGGTCTCCAGATGCTTCATGTTCCTTGAGAAGAGCCTGCCATTCTTCATCCAAACAGGGTGTATAGACTGTGCGATGACCACAAGGGACAGACTGAGTGGCTGCTTTGAATATGGCTCTTTGGAAGGGGTGGTAGGATTCCTTGATTGGGACGCAGCGAGATGGTATGGTGACTATGCTACGCTCCAGTATGTCAGAGTACTTCGTCCAATCTGCTTTGCGGAAGTTCCAGCGCCGCTGTGAAAAGCTGTGTATAGCCAGCAGCTGAAGTCCAATATGGATAAGTATTGGTCTGTGCTGACTGTGTGGGAAGTCATCTAGATCAGTTTGGCTGACTGGTTGAGGATGGTCACCAATGGAGCTGACCCAGCAGAGGTCGGCGAGTAGTCCTTTTGCCATCTTACAGAATGAAAGGTCCCACGTTGCTTGGAGTCGTGGGTCAGACTACCAAGTGTTCCCCGTCTTCATTTGAATGTGAGTAGCCACAGTCAGGTTGATGACTGTTGAAGTCGCCAATATAGACGGCTGGGTATTCGAGATTTGGAAGCATATTGTTGTCCCAGTGGGCACTAGGCGGTTTGAAACATTTGCAATCTTGTACCCTCCAACCTGGACCACATCGCAGAATCTGGTAGAGGAAACTGGAGAGGCATCCGTAATGTCGCAGCGTGCATACGTAGCGCGGCTGAATTTGGAGTCAGGTGTTGATAAATAAGGTCAAAGCCTCCAATGGTATATCGTGCCGCCACCTGGTCTGCTACAGGAGTCTCCTGCAGACAGATTATATCAACATTATGTCGGTGTGCTAGAGTGCTGATGATGGTTCGTTTGACTCCTGAGAGACCATCGACGTTTAGTTGTAAAACTCGTAGGGCCGGTCCGATGGCTTGAAAGTCAGCGGACATTGGCACGTCGGGGGATGCTCTTGATAGTGGCACGTAACCGGGATTCATTGCTGAATTCGGTTTGCAAGCTGGATACTTTGTTTCCACAGCCTTGGACGGAGCCTTGGCTGAGTACTGACGGGGAGCGCGACGCGAACGCGGATCCATGCTCCCCCCTTTTGTGATTAATTTACTTTTGTGAGTAAATTATGTATTCATCACCATCTTCATCTTCTTCAAAAGAGATGTCACCCCGATCACATTTAATGTATTTCTCGGTCTGTCCTCATTCCAAAGTGAAGAGCGAACACCATCTACAGTGATCTATGAAGAAAAGAGACTGCGAGAACCTACAATTTCGGCACTGTACATGATATTCAATGGGATCTGTTTTGTTTTGTTGCCATTTCTGATGGATTTCAACTGCTTTTGCTAACTTTTAGGATTTCTCGGACTTTGGAAAATTGCAAATATTATATAATTCAAAACTGATCATTGTTTTCCTTCAAAATTCTCACAGGGGCTGAAAGCAATGAACGCATTGCTGCGTGTTCATATTTGAACCATTTGCTGTACTCAAACTAACAAAAGAAAAGACGATGAAAGGTTTCAGAATTCGTCTAGTGTTATACAATGTGCGAGTTTAAGATCACCTTCGTATTCAATGTGCTTTTTAAAAATGGTGGCATCACCTGTTTTGCTCTTGATGCAGATATTTTTTGCTGGCCTATAAAATATTCCACCTTCTTTGGACTCATCGTTTGAATCCTGTTACTTGTATAATTACCAGTTTCCAACAAATGAAAATCGCCATCAAAGATCATCTACACGTTCTCGTCACAAACCTGTATAAACTCTATATCATCTATATCTTTTACGGCAGACGAAACAATATAGCAGGTGAGTTTCTGAAGAAAAACAATATTACCCATTTTATATTTTATTTCGTGAAATTAAAGGAAGAATACCATTCATATTCTGACATTGTCTAAATGTGTGTTGTTACCTAAGATCTCTGATAATGGGAGATTGTAACGTTGTCCCTCTTGGTAAAGAGGGATGGTTAATTAGATTTGGCTGTCGTTATCTAGAGGATGACCTCTCTCGATTTTATTGCCCGGTGTGAGTGGATAGATAGAACATCAACAGAGAACTGAGCAAGACTATTGAGAAGAAATAATACAATACGACCCCCCTTTAGACAAGAAAATAACAATTTAATCAATAACAAAAAATTAATAGTGTCAGGTTCAATTCAAATAGATTTACGTTAACAGAATTTCAGTAGCAGTGTTCTATTTTGGATTCGTTTCATCATGGTAACGAGTGGTGAAAAGAGCACAATGTCAACGCCAGATTTGCATCATCTACCGTCGCTTCCAGTCTTCGTCTCCGTGTATCACACGTCTTCTCACCTTCACGTGTATACGTTGATCTTCCTTGATCTTTTTATTCTGAACGCTTCATCTCTTTTCCGGACTTTCGTCTTCGGACTGTCCCCGTCTCTTCCTGGAAGCTGTTTTCTTGAATGACAAGATTACCACTAAATCTCTATATGTAACATCTTCTATACGTATATAAAATTCTCTCACTTTCGTTACTCAGAAAGCATAAACTAGCTATCCAAACACTGCATAAATTCTGACATAAGGTGACCTTAACGATTAATGGTCCTTACCGATTTAGACTGTATTTTGAGTAAGGTACAATCCTTATCTCTAGTTACAAATGACCCCTGTAATATATACATCCAAGTCTGACATAATTCCATAGATCATCACTCTCGCTTCACAGCGAGTGACCACGAATTAACATGTGAGCGGAGCATATAAACAACATTCCCGTATCTCTCTGCATACGTTACCACATGACTCATTAGACATCTAACCTAGTCAGTTCCACTTAATAAGATACATGCTCGATTACTATTGCATAAGATTCACTACCTTCTAGCTCACAGCAATCCCTAACCTACAAGATTCTTTAAGCATTACAAAATCAGATATAAATATGCAATTATCATTAACTCACGATAATCAGTATCGTCCTAACAGACAAAGGAAATTAATTCAAATAACCCTATGAAATCCTACACATCTAAAAATTTGGATCGCATGCAATCAGTCAGTTCTATCAATGAACTAGTAACTGTAAAATTAAAGAAATAAATCGCATAACAACTCAAGCATATCAACAGATTTCCATGAAATCGAATAAACGATACATAGTCATATCAAGCACATTTGCATAAACAAGACAAATAAAATAGAACATTACATGAAAATTAAAATTGCGTACCTTAATGCTGTTCTTTTCAGAAATTGTGCGTCCTAGCACTAAAGTCTGCCTTTTCTTACAAGACAGCCACCAGGTCCCTTTTACTTGTTTAACGAGGAAAGCACTATTCGTTAGTTTTTTCCCCCGGAGCCAATCTTGTCTCTCGCATAAAATCTTGGACTAAAGAATTCGACCAAGGTCGTTAGTTTTAAGTTTAACATTACTTCCAAGGTGTACGCCTTAATTTAAGCTGACCAATCGTAAGCAGCAGTTCCTAATTTTTCCCCAATATAATTATTTCTTTCGTCAGTTTTTGACAACCTAGAATCTGAAAAATACGATGCATATCAACTTCCCTTTGAAAATGACTATTTGACATAGGGTTCGCCTCAAACGGTTATGGTCGGTAACTTTAATGTTTACTTTCCCAGGAATGCGTTGCGATGCCCGGGTCAATTCTAAATGAGCCGTAGATGCTGGCCTTTCAAGTTTAATACTGACATGAAGAAAAGGTCGAAGTGATCCTTCACAAAGACCTTGCTGGTTTGACTGTAATAAAATTTTAATGCACAATGAGTTCAATTTTAAGGTTCCATACTAATTCAAATTCGACACATTACAGAGATAAAAAGTTTTTCCTTAGGTCTTGAAGAAAAAGTTCTAAAAGTGATATCGCCAATGTGGCGATAAAAATGGTATAGCCACTGTGGTGGTAAAAAAAATTAATTCTATTAATATATTTCATTATATTATTATGTAATTAATAATAAATCTGTGTTATCAAAACAAAAATGAAAATCATTTTGGTAGATACTGAAGATTTCATACACATCACTGCATTATCTCCATATCTGAGGGAATATGTACCAAGAATGTCGTTGATAAGAACTATCTTAATACACATTAACAATCATACTGAAGATTTGGCCTTGAACAGAAGAAAGCTTCATTTAGTAATATAGTCAACCGGTCCAAGCAACAAACTCTTAAAACAAACATTTTGAGGTAAGTATAAGAGGTACAAGTACAGTAAATGTAAATACTTATATTTGTATACTATT
>JAECUM010061747.1:0-10773 GCA_016617855.1 Megalonaias nervosa | reverse complement strand
ATATCTGCCTCTGTGTGTGTGTGTGTGTGTGTGTGTGTGTGTGTGTGTTCTATCACACATGGATGCAAAATATTGTAATAACAAGACACAGATATTATATCATACGTCTGTGTAACACATTCAACATTTAAGACGGAACCTCTATGTTCAAAACGCATGCTTATTCAGATATATGTAATCAATGAACTGTTCAGATGACTTAGTAAAAAATGTAAATTAAAAATCAACGACGAATACAATTAAACATATAACAATTTTTTTTTTAAAATAATATACTTTGCTAGCATTTTAAATTTAAGAAGTTTAGTCAGTTTTTGAAAACAACAGATTATTTTAATAATGTCAATAGTAATAAGTATAATACTACTTTAGACATTAATTTATTTCATTTACAATTTTATTATTTTCTTAGTAATTAATTTTGTTGCATTGCAATAGTAATAATAGTGATAATAATAACTTTATTTATTTATTTATTTTACTTACATTTTTATTATATTATTATTAATTAGTTTGTTTTATTGCAATAATAATAATAATAATAATAATAATAATAATAATAATAATAATAATAATAATAATAACAAAATATGTTATGAAAATGTATTTTATATTGTATGCTTGATTTTTTTCTGTAACTGAGGATATAGATACAGTTTTGTTTATACCTGACTTTTGTCATGATTGTGATTGAGGGTTTTGAAAAGAGTTGTGCTTTCCTGACCTTTTTCATGCTTTTATCTAACGTTGGCTTCAGAAAGAAATGATCGAAACACAAATGTAGAAAGAGAAAACCGAGAAGCAAATGCACAGAGAGAGAGAGAGAGAGAGAGAGAGAGAGAGAGAGAGAGAGAGAGAGAGAGAGAGAGAGAGAGGAGAGAGAAGGCAAAGAGAAAAATAAATAAGAGAGGGCAATACAAATACAGAGAGAAGAGAATGTTAAGAGTCTATGGCCTTAAGCTAAGTAACTGCAAAAAGCAAAATGAACAAGTTTTATGCATTGAACAAATAATTTGTCCCCAGAATACAAAGTGAAAATTTAAAAGGAACTTATAGTAATAGGAATTAAATCGCAAATAGTCCTAAGTTATATATATAGACAAATGTTAAAATAGGAATGAAGAATTTTGATGTAAGCAATATAATATAATGACTGTCACCTGACTTATGGCACAATTGCAATTCGCGTCAAATTCGTAAAGGTCAAATTCTGCTTACTTCAATTTTAGCAAATTACCTGTGAAATAACAAGAAGACCATGCTTTTTTTCAGGGGACAGACAAGAAAAAATGTTGACAAATATCATCTTAAAGTATTAATCTACAATCATGGACTAAACTTAACTCTGTGATGTGTTGCTTACTAAAAAGACCCTTACAATCTACAATCATAAATACACAATATAGTTAAACATAACAAGAAGTAATACAAACTACAATCATAAACACACAATATAGTTAAACATAACAAGAAGTAATACAAACTACAATCATAAACACACAATATAGTTAAACATAACAAGAAGTAATACAACTACAACCATAAACACACAATATAGTTAACCATAAGAAAGAAGTAATACAAACTGCAATCATAAACACACAATATAGTTAAACATAACAAAGAAGTAATACAAACTACAATCATAAGCACACAATATAGTTAAACATAACAAGAAGTAAATGAAGATGAAGAAAGAAGAAAGGGAAACAGAATGTAGATTGAAGGAATTGAACAGGTAGGCGAAGCACGCTTCCCCTGCTCTTTACACACAAGTTTAGGTTTTAATGTTGCTGTAAATATTAGGTTAGTACCCATTTTTGAAGAAAAAAAAAGTAGATTAATACTTATCATACTTCTGAAAATTGCTGAAAACTTTAAATGACCAAAAGAGCATTGGACTATATTATTACATAGTGTGCTTATTGTAAAAGCTCCTGAAGTCTACACTTCACTGTCGGTAAAACAAATGCTGGCAAAAAGAGCTCTTGAAAATGATGTTGAGCAGGATATTTTCCGTTAGCTGACGTATTTATAAGTTAGGCTTTTGATGAGGTCACTTTTGCTTCTGGTACAGTGATGCTCATTTTACTACTGATTCTCTCTATTCTAATTCCGTTTTGTTTCAGAGGGATATTAGCGTAAGTGAAGCCAGAGAAGACCCAGTCTGTTAGTGAGCTATCAAATTGCTGTTCCAAAGTCATAGTTGACTTTAAGTCTAGCCGATGAAATTCCAATGGCTGGTCATTTAGGAGTCGATAAAACTTATCACAAGATCTTTAATCATTTTGATTTGCCGAAAATTAAAAGTGATATTTCTAAATACTGTATATCTTTATTTATTTGTCAGATAGTATCAAAACCCAATCAGGTGATACAAAAGGCCATTCTGTAACCTATTCCTGCATATTCCGAATCATTTAGCAGAACAACTGTAGATTGTGTCGGTCCCTTACCTAAGACAGAGAAGCAACCAATACTTGTTAACTATAATGTCTGCGTCCACAGGATTTGCAGAGGCAATTCCTTTGAGAAATATTAAAACTAAAACCATAGTAAAAGCTTTGATAGAGTGTTGTTTTACACGTGCTGGTCTTCCTAAATCGGCCCAGTCTGATCAAGGCTGAAATGTGATTTCTGGAATATTTTTTACAGCAAGTTTTGCATCAGTTAGGAATCAAGAGTTCAAATCTTCTGCCTCTCACCGTCAAAGTCGAAGGTCTTTGGAAAGATTTCATGAAACATTGAATAACATGATTCGCTCATATTGTTTTGATACAGAAAATGATTGAGATGACGGTGTTCATTCGCTTTAGTTTGCTTGTATGGAATTAATTCATTAAATCTTAGTCCTTTTTGAACTAGCTTTTGGACATAATGTCCTCGAAGTTATTAAACGAGAAACTTCTTTCAAATGAACATTCTAAGATTTAGTCTTCTTGACTACGTCTCTGATTTCCAATATAAGTGTCAAATCTTGTGAAATAACAGGAACTAATCTTCAGTTTACTCTGTCAAACATGAAATTAAGATATGATAAAGATACAAAGGAAAGGATTTTCAGCCTGGTGATAGAGTCCTTGCTCTCTTGTCCAGAGCCCAAACTTCACTTCGGGCTAAATGCTATGGCCCTTATACAATCGAAAAGAACGCAGATGACTTAAATTATATCAGCATCACTCATGAGATTAGGAAACAAAAGGAACTTTGTCATATAAGTATGATTAGGGATTATTTTGATAGATATAACCCAGTTAATTAATCAATAAACACAGTTGTTCCTGTCCCACACAGTGAGAATTTAAATCGTGGAATGCAATCTAACAGTAGTGACCCTGGTTTCACCAGTCTTGAGAATTCAGAAACATGAAATAATCTGGACCAGAAACTTTTACATCTACAACCACAGGAAAAGAGTGATCTAAAACAGCTATTATGTGAATATAAGCACTAATCTTCCGATGTTCCAACACGATCAAATTCAATCTGCCATGATGTTACTATTGTAGCTTCTACACCTATTAAACTGCATCCTTACAGGATGAATCCTCTCAAGCAGCAATGTTTGAGAAAAACAATACAGTAATTGCTGGAGAATGATTTTATAGAACCAAGTAAATGTGACTGGAATTTGCTGTGTATTCTTGTGCCTAAACAAGGTAATACATTACTTATCTATACTGACTATAGAAAAGTCAGCATTGTCGCCAAAACATGTTCATTTTCAACGCCATGAGTAGATGACTGCATTAACAAAATTGGAAATGCAAAATATATCACCAAGTTTGATCTTTTGAAAGTATTCTGGCAAATTCCATTCACGGATAGAGAAAAAGGAATTTCGGCATTCGTAACATTGAATGGACATTATGAATATAATGTGCTTAGTAGGAAGAATTCTCAACATTCCAGCGTTTATTTTAGATATTTGTTACGCATAAATCGATGACGTCTTAATCTACAACGATAACTAGAAGGATCTCATCGAATCCATTCTTTGATAGACTCAATGGTGTACATCTGATGGTCAGTGAGTTTAACCCTGCTTGTGTTACATTTGAATGACATATTGTACGACAAATGCAAGTAAATAAATTTAGAAGTGAAGGTCAAGGCTATCTCTGGATGCCCAGTGTTTGTTAGTAAAAGGACGATTAATGCGATCTTTGGGTATGGCTGGATATTGTCGAAATTTTGCTCAAATTTCTCCATAATTACCGAGCCTCTGAATTTGTTGAGTAAGAAATCCAAGTTTCAATTGTATGACTAGTGCCACGAGTCTTTTGACAAATTTAAGGCCGTATTTTAAAGTGTGTCAGTTCTTCAGCTCCAAATATCTGTGAATTATTTAAAATGTCTGTTCATGCAAGTGATGTAGGGGTTGATACAAGAACACAAAAGTGAATTGGATCATCCGGTGTGGTATTTTTCTGAAGCAAAAATAAAACAAAACAATCACCAGATAAATTATTTCATAATCGAGAAGGAATCTTTGGTTTTGATAGTGGCTTTTCAACAGTTTGAAGTGTATATTAGTTTAGCTCCTTCTCCGATTTTCGTATTCAGTGATCACATCCTCTTACTGTCAGTAAAAAATGAAAAGCAAAATAAGTGATTGTTGAGATGGAGTTGGACGCTGAATGATTACAACATTAAGATTAGACACATGAGAAGAAAAAATAATGTGACTGCAGATGCCTTCTCAAGTAGTACTTAATTAGCTTATTTTCTGGATATTTTGTGTTATTCATAATATATGTTCATATGTAATTTTAATTATTATTGTGTCATATGTATATTTGACTAATATGTTAAAGAAAGATTTTTTGCTTAAATCTTTTTCGTTATGATGGTAGATGTTATGTATATTTAACTTATTATGTGGGCTTGGTGTTTGTTCGTGGCTGTGGGTTGTAGATAGAGTTTTACGGAGGTTTGCCTACCTGATGTTTGTCTTGATTTATGTAGTCAAGAAGATGTTTGCTAGAATTTGAGTGCAAGATTTAGTGGAATGTTCCGTCGGATCTTTTTTGTTTTGCAGAACAATCTCGGTCAAGTGGATATTTGCATATACATATTTCTGGTAAACAATTATTCATTCATGCTTCATATCAGTCTTCGGTAATCTATAAGTAGGGTCTGCAGTTCAGATATAATTTGAGAAGAATTATTTATTTAAATTATTCATTGGTATTGCAAAGTGCTCATTGACATTTGGAATAAGACATTACTTTAGGATAATGCAGAACACATTCAAGTCTAATAGTGCATCAGGACATTCAAGCCTATTGGAATTCTTTCGGAACATTCTGTACTTTTGGAATTATGCAGAACAGATTCAAGTCTAATAGTGCATCAGGACATTCAAGCCTATTGGAATTCTTTCGGAACATTCTGTACTTTTGGAATTGTGATACGAGATTTAGGAGTTTAAGGATTTAGTTCACACCACTTTAAGTGTCACTTATATTTTCACTTAATTCTTAGAGATACATTATTTGTTGATTATACTAAACTTGTTGGTTTCGCTTCTGTTGCATAGTTTAAGGCCATGAGCTGTAACAGATACTACAGCTTCTACTAATACTACTAAGAATAGTAATAACAGTCATCATTATAACAATATCTACATCACCCATTTTTAATGATATTCAAATTGCTGACATCCTAAATACCATCCAAATATGAATTAAACAAACATCTAGGGTAAATACACATCTATTCTGACTGTTTTACTGAGAAAACATCATCATGAAGAAAGGATGAAAGTCTATACTCTAATAACAAAACATTTTCATGATCAGTGATTTTTTTTCAGCGTGCTAGCGTACAGCTGACTAGCCTCTGTAGCTGTAGCAATCTTGCAATGTTTACAGTAAATATGTATTGTCTTTCTTTTGTCTTCGTGATAGTCCGTGTCACATCCTTTGTACCTCTTCATGTACATTAGTCTACTCCGTCTCATGTATATAGACATTTAACATCTCACTAACTCTTGACGAGTGCATTTTTGTAAATTACAAACTTTTAAACATTGTTTAACTACTTTGATTTGTGGGTCTTTTTTCTCGTAAAAACTACGAGGTATTGACTATGTCTAACCCTTATGAGTAGAGTCATCTAGCTATGACTGCATATACGATATTTGGACTATAACTGTATATACGATATTTGGACAATGACTGCATATACGATATTTGGACTAGGACTGCATATACGATATTTGGACTATGACTGTATATACGATATTTCCACCGAAAATATAGTTTTGTACATTTTACTTTTGATCTTCAAAAAAGGAGCCAAGGAACGGAGGCAGATAGGTAGCACAGGGGAAATAAAATTGCAAACGTTTCGTGAAAATTTACCGAATAGTTTACGAGGAGATGTGGTTATAAATAGCTGGAGGTTATTACGAAAATGTAGATACCAAACATCATTCTGATTTAAAGAGTTCAATAAAAGGAGGTTTGTTTGCGATTATATTTTTTTTTTTCAATGTACCCAAGTGATTTACCAAGGCTATACTCATATGACAAATATTCAGCAAATACAATATTTAATAAATTGTGTTTCTACAATATTGTCACTGAAACATTAAATTGCACTGGTCAAGGTAGCTGTCAAAATATATGATTTTTATTTAATGCAATGATCATGTTGATTATATAATTGCGTAATGAAGCAAAAGTAAAAGACAGAAAACATGTTCAGCGTCTTAGATATTATTTTTGTCATAAATACAATCTTGTTATCGTATTCATTATTAGTTTTGCACGTCATTCCTAAATTCAAGGTAAAGACCTTTCGTACTGAACCATTTGTTTCACTTCATTGATGGGTATTATGAAACAAGACTTGTAATTTTAGCGGGATACCAGGTATTATCAAATACTTAAACCAAACATGTAATTTAGTGGGATACAATGTGTTATTAAATACTTAATTATATTTTGTTCCACACATTATTGCAAATTTTATTCTGCCTGTAACTCAGTAAATTTTGAGGTCAGCGTCATTAAATGTAGGTAAAAGTACCTAATTCTTTACACACGAAGTATTTAAAACAAATTATATGCTTTTACCTACCTTAAATGATGCTGACCTGAAAGTTTACTGAGTTATAGATTAGATAAAATTCGCAGTACTGTGCGGAACGTGCTGGAGACATGTAATTCTGTATGATACCGTGTGTTATTTAATAGTTAATTCCTTTTTGGTGTGAAATATTAAATCACTCATATTAGGAATGAACCCATGACACGAGTTGAATGGTGCAGAAAAAGTCTCCTTTGAAGTCTTAGTTGGATTTCTGTGTTGTGATAAGAGTTCGCTTAAACACTTGATGTATTACATTTAGCAATTATTTTATCAACAGCGTCAGTTCAACATCACGTGTGAGATATATCTACATACCATGAGTAGATCATATAAGTGAGTTTTAAGTAAACAAATCAAGATTTCCTTATGTGAGATTCTAATAATTTCCAAAGAGTGCTAAATACAATTAAATCAGTTTGTTTTCCACAAATCTGTATGCTACCAATATTGTAAAGAAATACCAAAAAAAAAAATACAATTAAATCAGTTTGTTTTCCACAAATCTGTATGCTACCAATATTGTAAAGAAATACCACAAAAAAAAAAATACAATTAAATCAGTTTGTTTTCTACAAATCTGTATGCTACCAATATTGTAAAGAAATACCAACAAAAAATACAATTAAATCAGTTTGTTTTCCACAAATCTGTATGCTACCAATATTGTAAAAAATTAGAGAAGATTATCAGTCATTACACAGAAACAAGAATAGAAACACCACGGAGGTATTGATAAACTTAAAATTCCATCTGAAGCTAGCATATAGTATCTATAAAACCGCTTTCCTATAACTGTTTAAAATTTTCAAGAGATTATACTTATTTTGAGTGACTTCCTTTAACCTAACCACCGACTTTTCAGTGTTAAAACCCAGGAAATACATTTTAGATGAGGTCTCAAAAGCATGAATAATTGCACGAAGTTTCTTTCATCAGAATTTTTTGTTTTGTTCTAAATCTCGACGCATCCTAATGTCCGGATTTGTGGTATTGCAATGTATATTCCATTGCGCTATTACGATCGAAAATGCAGAGATGTAACATTTTTTGGGTTGGAAATATTTACTTTTTCAATGCACACACACTCGCGTCTATAAGTACATATATTCATGCATACATACATACATACATACATACATACATACATACATACATACATACATACATACATACATACACACATACTGTTACGTAAATGTAATTTAATTACTTGTTTGTTAGTTTTAAATTCTCTTTTATTTTATTTTTATTTCATTACATGTTACTGTAATGATAACTTTATTCACTGGATTTGACATCATTTTCGGAAAATTCAGTTTTCTTTTTAGCCTGATTTAAAACGCAGTAGTGTTGCTACATTGTATTTTTAGCTGACCTAGTTCCTGACCTTGATTCAGAAATTGGTAAACAGAGAGAGAAAATCATTGGTCGTAATCAAGGTCATACTTGGCTTGCGTGTTAGCTCTATTTTGTAAACAACTTTTTATTATTGAATCTTATAGTAAGATTCGTTCAGTACAATCGAACCTGTAAATAGCCTACGTGCTAATTGACATATTATTTTACTGCGTTGTTCGAACTAAGTGACCACGTGACCCACCATGTTATTTAAAATTGAGGGTTAAAACAGATATTTTGTAGTGGATTTAGTCAGTCGTAAATTAATACCTTCGGAGTTCAGAGTTATTTTGTGTTGTGATCAGTTTGAGTTAAGTTTTTCTAGTTTTCGGAATTAGTAATTAATTTCTCTGGAAAAATACAAGTGCTCTTCTTCATCAGGCCGAAAGGTATTTTTGTTGTTGCCACTTGAATTGAGTTTTCTTATTTAAAATAATATATTCACCCTGGAAAATACTCTTTTTCATCGAAATTCTTAGACAAAGACATTTACTAAAAATTATTCGGAATTCTAAAGCCGGAATATTATTCTTGATTCATAAAATTCAACAAGGAACTGTTGACACAACAACACAGGGCAGGTTATAGAGGACGTCATCGCCTTCCATCTTGGAACTTCATCGGGATTTGAACTTTGATTCAATTAGAACTTTTTAGTGATAGGACTTATATTTTTAAATTCTAGGATTAATGTTTGGATTAGATTCACAAACCGTAAGTCCTTTTTCATATTTTTACCTTGTTTTCTAGGGAAAAAAATTATTTTTGTTAAATTTTACAAAGCTTGTTGGCTTCACTCTTTTCTTTGTTACTTTGTACGAGCCTAGACACGTAACAATACATACATATATACGTACGTACGTACTTACGTACGTACATACATACATACATACATACATACATACATACATACATACATACATACATACATACATACACAGTGAGCAAGTGTAAAAAATGTACGTATCTTAGAACAAGTACTGGATATGAAAAAAGAAATGGAAAGAATAAATCGTGCCATTGTTATCAATTACAAAGTACATTTTAATAATCTATATTTGACGATGTCTTTACCTGAAGCTTTGTGTCAATACATATACTATTAGAGTAGAGATAATTATGTATTCTTTTCTATGTTGATAAGAATCTAAATGAAATATTGGGCAAGGGCTACTCAGGAATATAATCTCAAATTTCCTCACCATCCAAAAGTATAATTTAGAGCGTTATCCGAAATCCTTAGATTATTGTACACGAGGTAGAGGTAGCTCCTTGCTATTAAAATTGCATTGGATGTTATTAGAAATTGGAACTATTGTGATTTAGACAGACATTATCCCGTGCTTCCATCCTCCCTGTCGATTACCCAACATGTAATTTTGTTTCTAAGCTTCACTATGGTCTAGCTTCGTTGCTTGTTTATCTATTTAAAAACCATACAATTTGGTAACGGTCTGAATGGGAGTGACGAAGTCTTGCAATTGCTTCATTTAACTTCATTTATTGTTTTGTATGACTTTATAGCTTAAAGTATGCTTGCAATATTGTGTAAAAGATGTTACACCATATTTGTGTTTCTATACAATGATCAGCGGTGGCCATCTTCAATGATCTAGTTAGTTCCACAAATGCTTCTGAAACCTGTATCCAAAGTGGATTGATGTCCGTTTTTACGCAGTTAAGAAAATCTTTCTCAAGCCAATAGAAGTGATCAAGACAGGATCCTGGAAGCAAACGTTTCCATTTACACTCATCAGATAACTCTTTTGGAAGTCATGTAAGTTTCAAAGCCTTCACAAAATGAAATATATGAACAATTACATTTAAGTAAACATTTCTTTTATGATAACCCTTCACGGCAGTAACTATATTTGACCACCCACCACCTCTTTTGATAATCATTCACGGAAATAACTATATTTGACCAACCCCTACCTCGTATGATAACCCTTCACGGCAATAACTATATTTAACCAACCCTATCTCTTATGATAATCCTTCACGGCAATAACTATATTTGACCAACCACCACCTCTTATGATAATCCTTCACGGCAATAACTATATTTGGCCAACCCCTACCTCTTATGATAATTTTTCACGGCAAAAACCATATTTGACCAACCCCTACATCTTATGATAATCTTACACGGCAATATTTCTTTAGACTGAGCCTAATGATTCATTACATACTTTTGAAAAGTGTCTGAAGTTCATAAGGAGCTTGCTTTGATGTATTTGGTACAAAATACAAGAAAATTACTTTTGGAGAGAG
>JAECUM010061744.1:0-14695 GCA_016617855.1 Megalonaias nervosa | reverse complement strand
TATATATATATAACAGATTTAATGTAATATTTATTAGTGGTCAGTTTCCTACGCAATGGATCGAAGTATAAATTGTACCTTTGTTCAAGTCTGATGAAGTTGCTTTTCAAAATTATTTACTAATATTTTAAATGAAAGATTGTTGAGCTGGGCGGAGCAAAATGATAACCTATGGAATGCATAATTTGGTTCAGGAAAGAAGTGGGAACTACTGACGATATTTTTGTTTTACATTGTTTAATTGATAAGTACTCGGGTCAACGTAAAAGGTTTTATACAGGCTTTGTTGATTTTAAAGTGTTTACAGAAATTTTTCGTGATTGAATGTTTTAAGTCATCTTGTAAATTACAAATGTAATGTTCTTCATTATATGTATAGTGAAGTCAAAGTGTATGTTTCACATTGGGGTATTTGGATTGTTTCCTAGAATGAAGTAGGTTTGATACAGGGTGAAGTATTACCACCTATTCCATTTTCGGTATTTATTGAAGATCTGGAAAATCCATTGCATCTTTTTTCGGGAGATATCTGTATAGAGCTTGACGACTTGTCTTTTTGTTACTTTGTTCACAGGAAACACTGAAAGATTAAAAAACCTCATGGGCTATTTGCACGAAAACTGCAAAAATGGAACCTAAAATATTATTCTCGAGTTATGGTCTTTAGAAACAAATTCCATTAGAACGGAACAAAGTATAGAATATAGAATAGAATAACATTAATGTGGTGGAAAATTTCAATTCCCTTGGTTTTGTTTTCTTGAGTAAAGGCAAATTCCCCAAAGCCCAAAATCCATTGACTGATAAAGTACTGAAGGCAATCCTAAATTACAACAAAACCTGTTTGATCCGTTGAGACATTCACGTAGCTTCACCTTTGAATTACACATCAGAC
Organism: Megalonaias nervosa; assembly: GCA_016617855.1. Classification (NCBI taxonomy): domain Eukaryota; kingdom Metazoa; phylum Mollusca; class Bivalvia; order Unionida; family Unionidae; genus Megalonaias; species Megalonaias nervosa. The sequence continues at coordinate 13,800 of JAECUM010061744.1, read as the reverse complement.
GTGTGGAATTTTCACCAAGTGGACGCCATTTAATGTGTACAATGAAGGATTTCAAAATATGTGTTAAATATAGAAAATATCTACTTCTGACTTCGGAAGAGTCCCACTTAAATATTTCGGATTGGTGAAATTAGTTAAATTTGGTTTATAATTAAAATTGCTGCAAACATTTTACCGAGCACTGCATATAGACAGTTATATATTGAAAATGAATCAAACAGTAGTATCTGTTGGGATACACTCCTTAAAGATACTTTAAACAGCTTTGTTGTCTTTGAAGTATGTATTTTTCCAGATTCCATCAATTGTTCTAATTTAATTTCAAATATAAAATAAAGAGTTAAATATACTTTTCTATAAGAGTGGAATAATAAATTACAAAATTCTAACAAACTGTATCTAGATAAATATATAAAAATTGATCTCGGATTCGAAGATAATTTCAAGTGCTAATGTAACCCTAAACATTGAACAGCTTTAACAAACCTCCAAATGTCTTCTCATAATCTGAGAATTGAAACTGGGATATATGACAGCGATATAATCGAGAGAAGTGAAATATATTACCTTCTCTGAGCCAATTATGGTATTGAAGATGAATATAATTTTCTTTTAGCGTATCCTTTGTATACTAGCTTGCCTGCATACCTAATTCGAACGTATTCTGGAATAAACCATCCATGCACAATTACATTCAATTGATAACTTCTAGTAAAAACAAAATCATAACTTCACTTGCAACATGTTTTTATGAAGCGTTAAAACTAAGAGATAGATAAACATTTCTAGAGTGATTTATTCCAAAGATTATGTATTTTTGTCCTTTCTCTTCCTTATAGCGGTTGACGTTTACCTTTTAGAATTTCTGTTGGAAGCTTTAAATATAGTATTTGATATCCATGAAGTATTTGCCATATGTATTCTATAAGCATATAAATGTTTATGATAATGAAATAATAAACTATTGATTTTAACATGTCTTCAGTTCCTGGTTTCAAATCTCGCTGCCTATTAGGTGACTGTGGAACATAACTTGCTGGCTAAATGTCAGTCAATGCACAAATGATGCGAACTTAACGATTGCATTTTGAACAGAAAATGGTATTCGTGTTCAACATGCTCGCAAAATTTTATTAGGACATTTTGCTGATATATTACTGCACCACAGCCACAAATATAGCGTAGGCCATTTTGATAAAAAAAAATTAACAAAATGTAGCTTCCAGTTTCTTTCGAAAGACATATTTTTGACTCACAACATCGGGTCAGTCAAAATCGGCTATCATGGTGTGTTTTGGGCACTTTACTTATTTGATTTGATGATTAAAGATACAGTCACCAATGAAATCTTGAAATGCGTTCGCTCAGATTTGTTGCGACCAGTTTGCATTTTCAAATGTTTCTTTTACAAATTATGCTAATTGAAGCAGCCGTTTCAAATAATGCATTTCTGTCATTTTTATCTTATCGTTTTGGGGAGAATTTCTGAGAGACCAATTAAACCATGAATAGGAACTCCTATTACAAACTTTAATTAAGTTCTTTGAGCTATCGAGTCGATTTTTAATTGTAAATCACAAAGCATCCTTTAATGTTACCGGTATGAAATGAATTCATATCAAAAACAAAATTCGTGCAATGGATTGTAAGAAATACCTCTGTTCACAAATTTGATCTCTGTTGTTTTCTCCTCAGTAATTTGGGAAGATAATCTTTTCTTTATAATGACGAGTTCGTAATCATGCTGCAATTGGAAACCAATCCCTTTGTAAAAGAAGGAGGAAACAACTGAAACAACAGCTCGAATAATAGTTTCATTAAAAACATAATTACTTCCAAAAGGTTGTTAATTCGAAATGAAGCGAGCTTCAAGTAATATGGTTTGAAAATTTTGCGTCAAATATAGTTTATCCAGTATGGTTATACGTTGAAAATTTTGCGTCAAATATAGTTTATCCAGTATGGTTACACGTTGAGACATTTGCGTCAAATCTAGTTTATCCAGTATGGTTATACGTTGCAAATTTTGTGTCAAATATAGTTTATCCAGTATGGTTATACGTTGAAACATTTGCGTCAAATCTAGTTTATGGAGTATGGTTGCACGTTGAAACATTTGCGTCAAATATAGTTTATCCAGTATGGTTGCACGTTGAAAATTTTGCGTCAAATATAGTTTATCCAGTATGGTTACACGTTGAAACATTTGCGTCAAATCTACTTTATCCAGTATGGTTATACGTTGCAAATTTTGCGTCAAATATAGTTTATCCAGTATGGTTACACGTTGAAAATTTTGCGTCAAATCTAGTTTATGGAGTATGGTTGCACGTTGAAACATTTGCGTCAAATATAGTTTATCCAGTATGGTTGCACGTTGAAACATTTGCGTCAAATATAGTTTATCCAGTATGGTTGCACGTTGAAAATTTTGCGTCAAATATAGTTTATCCAATATGGTTGCACGTTGAAAATTTTGCGTCAAATATAGTTTATTCAGTATGGTTGCACGTTGAAGATTTTGCGTCAAATATAGTTTATCCAGTATGGTTACACGTTGAAACATTTGCGTCAAATATAGTTTATCCAGTATGGTTATACGTTGAAAATTTTGCGTCAAATATAGTTTATGCAGTATGGTTGCACGTTGAAAATTTTGCGTCAAAATATAGTTTATCCAGTATGGTTGCATGTTGAAACATTTGCGTCAAATATAGTTTATCCAGTATGGTTACACGTGATACTTTTGCATCAAATATAGTTTATCCAGTATGGTTACAGGTTGAAAATTTTGCGTCAAATATAGTTTATCCAGTATTGTTACACGTTGAAACTTTTGAGTCAAATATAGTTTATCCAGTATAGTTACACGTTCATGATTAGAGGCTTCAGATTCTAATTGTTGTAGATATCTTGCTGATATCGTTATAGATCTGGCATTCAACTCAGTATCGAATGGTGCTGGCTGTTGCTGTTATTGAAATAATAAAATATCATTTGTTTTTATCAGATTACAAAGTGCAACAATGATTAATAAATGGACAAATCCGCATATTTTAGCTCTGGTAAAATAAAGTACAAAATGTTATCCGGAACAAACATAGGTATACATTCTTTAAACGTTTTGATTTGGTTACAAATCCAAGAAATAAATCATAACTTAAGAGTGTAGAAATCCTCATTTTTTTCTCTGGATGAAAATATCATCAAATGTTCTGCTTGTGAATAAATGTTTATCTTTTAAATACTCAAGTGACATTTAAATCAATACGTCTGAATTTCTGTCACCATCCTTTGGACATCTTTAAAACAGTGAAGTAATTTTATACTGCATCTATAAATTGGTGTGGGGTGGGAAAATAAGGTACGAATGTACACGTTGATATTTAGTAATAAGTGCAGGATAAGCTATATTAAAGTGAAAGCTCAAATTCAGGTCACTGCACTTATTCCTGTGTTTTAGGTTTAGTTTTATTATTTAGTGATTATGTATTCTTTACAGCCTGATAAAATAACTGTTATACATCAATTGGTTTTGAAAATAATAAGCATCGGAGGTCTGAGTACAACTGATAGTATATACAACAATTCTTTAGGTTGAAAGTCATACGAATAGTATATACCGAAATATACAGGTAGAAACTCCTTCTGATAATATACACGTAAATTGTACTGGTTGCAAATGATGCTGGATTGTATTTCTTCCTTCGCCACTTGTAATTTGAATGCGAAATGTTTTAACTAATGCCTGCGTCTGCAACTTTTCATTAATTATACCATAAAAACTCTACCCTAATCATCAATTGTTTATAAATATTTGGCTGTTTCTTCGAATTCAATATTTTTATTCAAGGTTTTTTCACTACGAGTGGACATAAACGTTAAATGTCAGGATGTGGAAATAAACAAGGAGTCTTATTTTTATTTCAATTCTTATCGAATGGATTTATTCTTTCTCAAGGGACATTATCTCTATTACTTTAAATATTCTCTAAAGTAATACACGATTGTATGCGTAGAACCATCTGTTTTCATCATAATTATTTTACATTTATACAGCTAGAGGGCCATTAAAAGAAGAAGAACCATCATGTTTACGTCTTGATCATTAGAACTAATGAATATAGCTTCGCCATGAAAACCGTTTTAGGCACTAAAATATAAAGGACAAAGTAGTGAAAGTTTTTAGACATTTTTCGAGAACTTGCGATGGCGGAAGGATGACAACTTGTATAATTTGTTATATGTGTAGAGATTGTAGAGGGTACCTGTGCAAAATGAAATTGAATCGAGATGGCGATTACTGTATTTAACTGAGAAATAAAAAGACTTAGAAACATATAGTCATAAGAAGAGTGCTTCTGATTTTCAGTTCCTTTGATTACAGATGTACTTAACACCGAGTTACAATAATGTTATATATTTAGGAGAAATATTCAAGTTCTGTCATTAATGGATAAGGTTCATTGCTACCTTAATTCCCTAACTGTTGGATCTTCAGCAACCTACCTCAAAAGCCACCCTTCAATTTGATTCACCTGAAAAGTCTTTCCAAACAAATTTTAGGATAAACGTAATTTAAATTTCAAAGACCGTTCCCCAATCCATTCACTATGTAAGCCCAATCCATAATTGAACATTGGGTTATATAATTAGGACATCGACAAATTAATAGCAGAAACCTTTCTAAGTGGTGAATTTTTTAATTGGTCACAAAGAGTACCGATACCAATTGATACTATCAATTATGAATTGGTGGTACATTCAATTAGTTTAGAAGTATATACATTTCCAGGGCACTTATACTATTCAACGAGATATGCTAGGATTCAATATTTTCTCGAGGGGAAGAATTTATAAGCGCACTAGTCGTCAATATTACAAAATAAATTACCTGTGAAAGAAATAATACCTAAGAAGAGTTCGAAAATTTTCTTAAAGGAAAATTACTGTTTCGTCTTACTTAATATTAACAAAACAAAGTTAATTGCTTTTATAAAAAGTATATAAAGGAATTGTAAAAAATAGGATGAACGAGCTTAAAAGAAAGTTTGGAAAAGAAAGTATAAAGAAAGTATTTTTAAAAATTGGGATGCCTCCGCGAGCTTCATAATTTCGACCTTTTGTTTGGCAGCGATGACAAGAAGACAAATATGGGTATCTATATGATCTCATATGGTTAAAGTTTAGAACAATGATAATTTATATTCGTTGGCGTATTTTAATAGAAAGCCAAGAATAATTTCCCACTATGATTGTAAATAAAATATCTGAATAAACTATTTTCCAAAATGAATATGTTTATTAAAAACTTATTGCGTTACGTTTGTAGCTCAGCTTATGTGCCCCCTTTCTTCTTTAGTAACATAAGACTTTAACGTTCTGATGTATCTGCCTTTGAATTAGTGTTTGTTTTGCATCCATGGTAGATTCTTTGCTTCACGCATCTAAGCTAGTGTCTTTGAATGTCCCATCTAAGCTAACTACTTTCATTGCGTTTCTAAATCTAATAAAATATTGAAAAATTTTGACAATAGCGAATTTTGTGTGCCGCTCTTGAAAAGCGTAATTAGCCTCGAATGAGTGTTTAACTTTCGACAAAATTCAGAATGATTGACCTTTGAATGGCGTTTTATATTATACAACTATCGCGTCAAAAGTAAAAGATTATCAAAATGCACATTCAATACCACACTCGAACAGAAAAATGAATAGCTTCATTACCGACATTCATGTTGTCCTTAAAAAACAAACGAACCTTAGCAACAAACAATGGCAGTTTTATTGTCGACATTTTGCTGCCAATTTGTTTTATTTCCTACGACTAGAGCAAGCATGTGCTATAATGAGAGCACATATTTGCTGAAAACAGGCACCACGCGTTTTTAAAAAGAACTTCCAGTCTTTTCTTTGGATCTCGATGTATTTTTAGTTCTTTGTTAGAATGACAAGCATATACTAAACTTATACCATAAATCAAATCGCAATGCTGCGTAATGGGAATCCTGCGTATTTTGAAATATTGTTCCTACTAAAACATATTTTGATATATTACTTCCCGAAATTCATTGTTTAACTAACCAAGGAATCTAAAGAGAACTTTGGTATTTAACTGGTGCAGAGCAGTTTGATACAAATACTGGTGGAAAATATAATTAGCATCTTTCGAGGAAAAGTGGAAAGAATTTGATTATAACTGCATTACCGCGCGATAGAATCTTGATCTGAGATGAACGCATAATGAGATTATTAATCCCTAGTTAAGAAAAAAGAGAAAATTGTTTAATAAGAGATGCAGCTTTCCATGCGTCATTATTAACGCATACGTCAACTAACCGGAAGAAAGGTCAGATACAACCCACCCATATTCCAGTCGACCACAGTCTATTCCTATCCCTGTCAGAAATGGATGATTCGTGACCGACTTAAAACATATTCTACCTATAAAATTGTATTTACACCTAATCGAAAACAAAATCAATTAACAGCTCGTTTTCAAAATGTCAGCGTCACTGTGGGTAATCAATATTATTTATAGTTCGCAATAGTGGGTTTCTAAAACAAGATTAACTGACCAATTTATGAAAAAATGATTGTGGTAAGGCAACCATTCTATATATTTATGAGCTACGTATAAACGTGTTTGTTACAATAATTATAACCAAAAGAAAAGAAAGTAATAATTTCAGTCTACACTTTCGAACAGAAGATTATTGTTTAAAATCTATCAGGAAAAGCAAGAAATCAGTTGGCTTGTATTAAATAATTTCTAGATGTGGTTCTGTCCCTTATCTGCTTCTTTGGAGAGCACCTTTATAACCACAGAATGCTCATTAATGAGAAAATTTTTTTTAGAATGGGAAGACATCAAAGTGAATAATCGAAGGTGTTTTAATGAGGGACAATTATAATGTTAGCACTTTAATGAAAGATTTTAATGCTAGCTCTATAATTTACTGTTACCTCTATTAGTTTCTTTAAGCCAACTATACATTAAAATTGATCATTGTCTCCATATGAGAACAATGCGAAGGTCTTTCTCTTCATGACGATAATACATGGCTTGAGCACTTACATGGTATCGACCACATAAAGCAAACTAGTTAAATTGTTTAGCGTATGACATAAAATAGACCTAATCATCAAAGAATAGTTGGTTTATTTAGTGACTCAAAGAGATTGCAGAATATAGACAATATTGGCACTATTGATCCATAAAAAGCAAAATAATACACATCCTGGTTGTTATTACTAATTCGTGTATACGTGTAAATTGTCAATATCGACGTGCATCAGTAAGGTTAATGAAAACATAAGGAACGTGACAAAATTAGAAGTGAATGTAGAAGAAATGATGAATGACTGATTTTTGCCAATTGATATCACAAATGTTCGAGCTGTACATTATAAAGGTCCTGTTTTATACCTACTTTGAGTGATGATTAGTTATTGATTCCTCACATCGACCGTTGTGGCAGAAGGTTCACCGATATTAATGTCATTAAGATGACAGTCTGGATTAGGGGATATCAAAACAAATCAGATAGGATGTGAGGACCATGTGTGAAATTAGGATCAATAGCAAAGTTGTTTTTGTATAAATACAATTACTTTCCTTTAGTAGTGTCGCCTAACACTGTTTTAAAGAGCAGATCGCCTGAAGCTGATGTTGTCAATGATTTTGCCGACAAGCATATCTAATATAGACGTCTAAATAATGAATGTGACCTTATAATTTGATAATGCTATCTGTCCGATTTCTTGTGATATTAATACGCTGATGTGGAATGAATTCTGAATTAGACCTTACCAACAGTCATGTAACAAGACTTTATTATTAACTGTTGAAAAGAGGTATAATGACAACACCAGTGCTGTTCACTTTTATTCACTGGTTGGAATTTGGTAAATTGCAGATATCATTATGTCGCACAAAACTAAATTATCTGACAATTTTGTGCTGGCCTGGACAGAGTCAGTTTGGGTCCTCCATGAATCTGGTAGAAAAACCAATACTGATCAATAAAACATTAATGTTATATTCTAACTACAGACCTCAAGGTTATCAGCAAATCGTTCTTTTAAACATTTTCCCATACTGCCTAATATGAAGTATTGATACTGACAAGACTTTATAAAATAATTTTATTCGATGATTGAATCACGATAAACAACAAAATGTATTTCATTTAGCAAAGGCTTAGGACTTGCTTAAGCGTAAGAAATTGAGAATATCTGTTTATTGAAGACTACTGTCAAATTATTTTTTCTTTGCGCCTACATTTTATGTGTTTGGAGAAACTTTCCAAGTTGTAAAATACGATCTGACGTCAACATTGATGTGAAAATCAGCTGTTCTATTTTAGATGAAAGTGTTATAAGTCAAAATATAAAATACAAATCTAGTGTAAAATGGCCCTTCTTTAGAGATGTCATTGTCGTGGACCACCATAGGTATGTGGGCTGCGATAACGTTTACCTTGATTCGGCCAAGATGCGGATTTCATTATGGTGCCTGATAAATTTCAGCCACATGAATCAGACTATAAATCTAAGTTTCCATTTCAATGAAAATCGCAATAGGGGCATCAACAACTGTTGACAATATTCCAATAGCCGCTACACCAGTGCCCAGAGACATCGCCGACAGTATGTTTTCAACATCATACAAGTCATCAGTCTGAAATGGATCAACATGTTCCATTTCAATGTCGAAACCTCCTTAATCCATGTTTTGAAACACTTTTAGCTTTGTCACAACTCTGGCATCGGCAATATTGAAGGAATAAAATGGGAATTCCAAAAACGAGCACATACGTTGCATAGTTTGCCAAGCTTAAGTTTGTCTCGATAACGAAACAAACTTTTCTCTTTTCTCTCCCTCTACTACCAGCTTCGCAGAGGGCACATTTTATGACTAAAAACCGCCCAATAGAAACAAAAAAACATCAGTTGTTTTTACCGATTTCTAAACTTCACTAGCAATGATATCTCTGAACTTCGTACCGCTACGCTGGCATGCACAGTTGCGTTGGGCGGTGGCTTCAACATCACCAGACGTCATAACGGAAAATTGCAGAAGTCCTTGTCCGCTGCAATGTGTAAAAGAATCAGTGTGAAATTTGAGATAATACAATTGGTCTACATTATTATTACCGATGTTTGATCGTTTAGAAGGATCTCTAGATGACGGACGAAGATTGGAGTACTTTTCAATGTATACAAGACGTTAATACTGCCACTAAAAGTGTCGTCGCTGGCAGTACCATCTCTGATACCCAGACTGATGTGTATCGCTACCTCGTTTGGAAACCCATTCTTTCTGTCGCTCGATTTCTAAATGCTAAAGGATCAGATGCCATAATATCAGTTCGGTCTTTCTGACAACCTAACTTCTTGTGCAAGTTTAATGACTATGACACGGAGACTTAAAACACTAATAGGTGGCGATCTTCTCCTTCAGCTGTGTCTCTTTGCACTATCACATAATGATCGACATAGAACACACACACATGAACAGAAAGCAGAACATAGGTTGTCTTGTACATGATTGTACTGTACCATCACAAGACGATAGTGAATGATAAATATGATATGTAGAGGATCAATCTAAACACGCCGGCAAATAGCTGCAAATTGAAAAGACAGCCCAGGCGGCAATTGTATTAAATATGTACTTTTATGTCATTAGAAAAATGGCCAGTTTGTGTCGCTCGTCTACTAACCTGCCTTGCGGCTTATGATATTGGATTACTTAGAGCCATAAGGTCGCCGAGGCTGCAATATAAGCATGTTTTAGGGAAGAATGCTCGAATCAGCATTTAAGAACCTCTTTGACTTTATCTTTGTCATCTACCATGCTGTACGCTTAAACAAGGCACACAACATACCATGGGCCCGCGGTAAACATGAGGCAATATTTATGCTCAGTCCCCTGGGCCATGATGAGGATGACACGCTTTGTTTGTAAACTCGCTACAAATATCGAGTAAACCAACACTTTTCAAATCGACGACTGCACTTGTTTCATGCAGCGATTTGCATATGGAAATGGTCCTTACTAAGCTCTCCATGCTAGCATTTGAGTATAAGTCAAAGCACAAACGTACAAAGCAGACCTCATGGACAGCACTCTTTCACTGCAAAGATTGAGACTCATTTAGGGACATGCTAAAAGAAAACAATATCATTCAAGCCGAGCATCGAGCAAAGACCTATGAGTTTGTCCGATAGAAGAGTTTCTTAAGCTATTTCTGTCCATACACCCGCCAGTGACCCACCAGATTGTTTACGCCCCCGTTCATGAGCCGGTGTAATGTGGTGAAATCATATTTTTTCTACACCACACACGATGAAACACCTGGGACCTTAAACAGTATTATATGTTAGCTATATTTATAAGCTACTTAGGATTAAGAGCTCAATCAACCGTATCCATCACTTTATAATAACCATATAGGTTGCTGTGACATGAATATTGACGAGATACTACATGGATTAACAGGAAAATAGCCAGAAATGGACAGGCCGGCAGTAACAACCAGAGCATCGACTGCCACTCAAGTATCGGTTCCTGCACCCGAAGAATCAACACTAGCACAGAAGTTTTATTGCCTCTCTGAGCTGATGATATTTCGAGCACCTAAATAATACATAGGCCGACCTCTTCCCCTTTTGTGGGCATTATGGCGAAGAGAGTCAATGAAGTAGCGGACAAACGTTTCTTGTGTGGGTCTTTTTTTGCTTTGGTACAATTTAAATTTATTAATAACAGCTAGCAGAAGTCTTCAAGCAGGCAGGCGTTTGCTTTTTTTCTAAGGTATGAAAGTAACGTTTCTGAGCACGTTGATACCAATATCACTCCCCGCAGAAGCATAGGTTTCACTACTACCACTTTAAAGTATTCGTTTATCCAACTCTCGCCTTATATCTCAGTACTTTCCAGTGTCATCCATGAGCAACTGTTTTTACCAAAACTAATATGTATATGCAGTTGCATAGCGTAGCTCTAAATTAAAAATGTCAACAAGTTAAACACTATCCTTAAAATATACTTTCCTTTAATTGAGAGTAAAACCATATGCGTACTTGGGACTTGAGCCGGTGAGAGAGAAAAAGTGAGAGAGGGAAGGCTAGGAGATGGAGAAGGGGCAGTTCTTATAACACTAGAGAGGCTAGTTATTATTTAAACATAGACAGGTTTTGTGTTGCTGGTGCGCTCAAGGGTAGGCGGGGACCCCATATCTTGGCTTGTTCGAACACCATGCTGATCACAAACACCTACTGATATGTATGTATGTAAATAGTTGAAAAGATAGATACCTCCATATATGCACAGAGATAAAGATGGAGTGCATTTCAATCGGAAAAGTAAACGTTTGCCCATGAATTAGCCAACGTACTGTGTACGTCTTAATGCTCTTGTTCACGTTTGATATATAATGTTGATTGTCGAAATAAATATTCATATATCGGTTATATTTCTCCTCATAACTTTTACCGTTAACTTTAAGCACGCTGTATCAAACTTGAGAAGCACAAAAACCATCGAGCCGAACATAGAGACCCAATTACAAGCTTTAAGCAGCTTCATCAACGTATTCATGTCTTTTTATAAATAAAACAATGGAATTAGATGTTGTTTGCACTGAAAAACACATAAACTATCGCGATCAGATGAAACGTTTAATGAGGGTTATATCGTCGTATCAAGACGCCATGGCAAAACTGTGTTGTTATTTTTGAAAAATCTCTAATGGTACACTATTATTCAGTGATTCCATTTGAAATAATGTACAATACAAAGAGGAACTGAGGAGAAAGAGACCTTTAGAACCAAGAAGAACCATCAAATTCCAAAGATCCATATTATCGATCACAAGGAAATGGATCAAGTTAATTATTGACTGAATAGACTGCTCTCTGTAGATTCAATGAACATCTAGATAAAATATAAATCTTAGTTCGGGAATTAAAACGTATAAATAATACATGTTTGGAGTTAAATTGTACACCGTGGTTGTCACACTAGGTCAGACACGATACAGAAAACCTCTTACAAAAGAATTCGTTATTATATATAATATATTATCGATCGATTTCAGTTAGGATCCTGTATCATAGGTGATGCACGGTTCTAAAGCAATGAACTTAAAGAACGATATTGTACAGTACGTAATAAATAAAGTATTACATGATTTTAATTTCTAATCTAAACCAATGTTTAGTATGTAAAAGTGAAACGGTATATAGCAAAGGATTTGAAAAACAAATTATTCATTCCCGTTATATATCAGTCTGTAAAAATCGTATACAAAAAGAAAGGGTATATCATTTATGATTGCTACACATTGAATAATCAGCAACAAAATAAAACTAGTTCTATTCCAAATGCTCTTATTTTACAAGGTCAAGGTCAATGTCTTGTACTGAAAGAAAAACATTTATGGAGTCAACCAAACGCCGGTATGACTTATTTAGGAAACTTATGAACCATTCATGTCACAAAGTTCAATTTCACTTATTGCTGATTCTGAAAAGCCTATCACTATCATAATATTAAGGACACAGGAGTTTGTCATAATCTTCTGTTATCAGGCTCTTTGCATTTTGTCTGAGTACTCTTCCTATAGTGAAAGTGGTCTTATTAAGGGGTAGAGTACGACTCTTTATGGGTCCTTAGCTTGTGTTAATTTGATATCACACTTAGTTTCCAGACCTGTGACTTATGGAGCAGTAACTTCTTTACCTATATAAAGTATACATACATTACTAGACTACGGTCTAGCTGGTGAGAAGATTGAACTTAACCCACTATTAACTGACAAACCTTGTTTAATTGAAAAAGATGATCTTGCTGAGAATGGCATTCCTGATTTAAATCATAGTTGCACAGGTACCAGAGCTATGGCAAACACAGTTCCTGAGAATGATCTTGATCGTGATATTATTCGTCTATCTATTGGTGAGACTTTTCGTGAGATCACTTTTGCTTCTGACATTAACCATTCAAAATTTATTTATCACTAATCTCTCTCTTTCTCTCTGTCTCTGTCTCTGTCTCTCTCTCTCTCTCTCTCTCTCTCTCTCGGGTGTTGAAAGAAAATGATTGCTACATACAAACTTTTTTAGTACATTATGTTAAATATAATTGCATTTATAATTTTCATAATGATATGTAATGCTGTAAATATTATCAACCCGAGAAAGCTGGGACAACCCATGAAATTCTGTCTGTTTCCCAAGCATTGCATATTTTTTAATACCAAGATAATAAACTAATAACTAATTAGCAAGCTAATTGCATTTATATCCATAAAACCGTAAGATCAATAAATTGTTCATAACGTGGGACTACATTTATTCAAGAAATGCAAATAGTGTGCTACACAATAATTGTGTACTATTCTTTAAAACATGACCTATCCAGGATCTGATTATCTGTATTGAACGTTATCGCCAACTCTGTTTTACATATCAGTTATCAATGATCTATAAATATGTGTTGACAAGTTTTTAAATTAATCTTAAAAATATACCTGTTTCCAAGTTTGGAGTAACTTCCCGTTCGATGATTTAGTTAGGTGGGTTCTATTGCGACGTGAGATATTGTGAAATATGTCAAGTGGGAGGTTTTGCAGCATAGATCAAAGTGGACACCACTCCGATATGGAACCATAAGGGTGTATATAAGGACTAAGAAGTTGACAATTCATTCCTTTTAAAATTAGGCTGCAGGTGCATTTAAGGTTGTGTTTAAATAACACCTCTTTGAACTTAACCTATGTTGAATTATATATA
>JAECUM010061742.1:0-20362 GCA_016617855.1 Megalonaias nervosa | reverse complement strand
ACAGTCTATTCAAACAGGAAACGAAACTGAAAGTCTCAGTATCTGGCTAGATGAGATAAGCTGTAGATCCGTACGTGCCACGTGGTAATGGGAGGTAAGTGTCTCCGCAAAATATGTCTTTCTGAAAGGATAAATCAAAGACGAAACAAAAACTTACTACATAAAATAAGTGGGAACTCGGTTGAATGAATTTTAATTATTCAAAAGCCTCACGTTCAATGAGCTCAAACGTGATTATGTTAAATAGATAATACGGTACGATAAAGTTCGGCTACACTAGGATACAATGTAACAATTAAACAAAATAAATAAAATAAATTTAGAAATAAATGGATCGTACACTCGATACAAACTACCGGAATACATCGATATTTTAAATTTCACTCAGTATTTCAGAGATTGCTTGTGTTTTTCTGTTATCGTTCACATGAAATTGACAGCAGCATAATTTTATATAAATCTGCATCTAAAATATAATTTCGTTATCAATCTTTATTTCATCGATGTATTTAGCTGGTGTTTGCCTCCGTAGGTTAATGTATTACCTCCTAGCATCACCTGTGTATACGAAGTCACTTACGGGCAGTAACTTGGCAGAATATGTCAAAGTCATGTTTAATCTAACACTTTATCCAAGATATTGTTAAATTGAAATTCATAGTAAATTTGATTGGAATTATTAAGAACGTAAATGTTTACAATTAACTAATGTTTTTTTGTTTTTTTTTAGGTCGATGAAGGGCAATTTCTTTGTATAAAATGATGCAAACTGGCTGATAATCGCACTGATCGGACATTCAATATAATCACAAATGTTGATATCTGAAATATGTCCGTTATATCATTACCCATTACTTAAAAACAACAAGTTAATCTCGGAGTTATTTTCAACCATTTTAAGAAATCGCTTGACATTTGACAAAAAATTTTATGAGATTTAAAATAAGGAAAGTTTAAAGCCTTCAGCATTTGAAAGTTATTAGGTTGTAAGAAATTCAGGGATCAAAACTCTAAAAAAAAAAGTTTTTTAAAATGCAAACGGTTAAACCTACAATCTTTTGAAGATGAAACTTGAGCACATATTTGGTTGAAGCAACATTGGAATGCCTGATTGCTAACATGCCTTTCGAACCCCTGTTTTAGACATATGGGCCATAACGCCTATTTTAGACATATATGGGCCATAACGCCTAGTTTAGACATATATGGGCCATAACGTCTAGTTTAAACATATATGGGCCATAGCGCGAAGAACTTGGTCACAATTTATTCATTATCGAATTATTTTAAACATATGATTGATTTAAGCTTTATATCGATTTTAATCAAACAACAAAAAAAAAGCTTCTTTGGATGTGTATGTTTGTTTATCATTATTGAACTTTACTCTCAGATTTTATACTCATGGAATACCTACATGGCATTCCTAGATCCATGTTAAACGTTTATAAGTATTTACATATATCAGCTGGAAAGACTGTCCTATCCACAGGTGTGATTGTTTTCAGAATTGATCCATGGAAACATCAAAAAAAAAATATTTCATTATAAATATTTTAAAATACCTAGCCTGAATTTAGTAGGAATAATTTTATCCAAGTTAAATGCACGCATAATGAAGAATTAATACTGACGCATGTGTCAGAATCAGATGTGATTATACTCAAAACTGTAATGCCTATTTGCAATGCTTTAAGCTGATTGCACTTTATTTGCTAAAGGTATCGCCATAATCGGTCTCGCCGACAATTTAGCGTACTGTCTGCACGTTTGAGATTCGCGCATATCACGTGACCTTGCTCAATGGCGCTTTAAACAGTGTTTGAAGTCGTTACAACTTCCTTTTTGTGGCTTGGATTCTGTTCAGTGCGCATGCTTGAATATATAGCAGCTTTTCGAGCGAAGCGGGGAAAATAACGGATACAGCTCTGTAATTCTATAATATGTAATTCTTTCAGTGTAATGTTATTATATCTTAACATATGTACAACGTACATCTAGACTGAGTAAATTTATTGAACTAACAATTAAATAAACTTTGTTCCCATTAAAACTCAGAATACATATATTAATTACATTATTTTCTTCAACACGTATCCGTTAAGACACGAATTGTTGATTTATCGATATTGTTTGCTTAGATTTCCTGAGAAAGAGTTGGAAATCTGTAAGTGTTTCACTATAATCCATTCTTTGCCCTTTTGCAGCGTTTCCTCCCCCAACCTTCTTGATGTATCAGTTCCTCAAGGTCATTAGACATCTCCGATAATTCATGCATATGTGGGGAGAAGTCATTTTTGTAACTATGAAAGACTGATCTCGAGAATGCGTTATGCAGAGCGGACACAGTTACGACAAAATCTCCTATGCAGGATGTTTAAGAGTTAGGGGTACCTTTGCCTAACAATTTTTATTTGTCTTTTGCAGACATTGACCAACTCCGAAACCCATCGCACCTTCGTTAGCGGTCGAGACATATTTCACTCCTCTGCGTTGTTGTGACATTTTCTACTTAAATGTATAATTCTTCTGGAAAAAGTATGGAGTCACGAAACCCCTAATCAACTAAATACATCTTCAGTTTTTTAATGTCTTCATTACCTCCTCAATAATTTGTAAAATATTGCAGTATAACTGAATCATTTGTTTTACTGTCTGCAAGAGAGAGACACAGAACACGATGTTGTCATAATCGTTATACTTTTCCTCAGAGGTCCGTGGGTATTCACGCTACGCGATCTTCTTTAAAAAACGCAATCGAAACTATTCTGTTTATAAATGTATGTTCCATCAACTGTAAGGACACAAATATAATAGTCTTTTCCAAACAGAGAATTTTCCAAGGGCCGTGTGTGTTGTGTAATTACGATCTCTCTAGACTCATGCTGGAACCATAGATGTTGAGTTACTAAGTCTTCATCAGTGACTTATTTACATTAAAGATCGTAGAGAGATGTTCATAGGATATTCTTGTACAATGTTTGACATGGACAAATGCAGGATGGAATTGCTCCTCTTGGCATTTGTTATTACACAAGTTAATGTTTTATTGCCTGTACGTTTAAGCATGAAAGGATCGTCGAAGTCAATCCTTCTTTTTTTAAAGCTTGCGATGCAATTGACAAAATATTATCCTGTGACTGACTCAAGCAGTTTTTTTATACAATGTAAAACTAATTTTGATTTGTGCTCTTTCTAATGAATCCTTGAAGCGCTTTCCTGAACGTGGGATGAACCACAAGGAATGATATAGGGCAACATTATTCTTTTCTGCACGAAAAGCTGGTGCATAGATTCAGTTGACACATCAGTCTACTTCGGGCCCCTTTTTCTGTATGTGGTGCATATTTATTGACTCACTCCTTTTGATTTCATTGGAAATATTATATTTTGGGAAGCACTACTGCTGTCAGAGTCTTTAGCTGCTTTTCATTTAGAATATAGTCCAGACCTCTCTTACAGACGTGTATTGGCGCGTTTTCACGAATGGGCGTATGGGCGTATTACCGCGTATGGGCGTATTACCGCGTATGGGCGTTTTCACGAATGGATTAATCTGATTTAAAACATTAATACTTCATTCTGCATTTGTTGCAGATGATGACATTCTGGCTAAAACCTTTGGCATATCTTTTTAATCAAATATAAGCTGGGGTTTTTTTTTGTTTTTTGTTTTTTTGTTGCTGTTTTTTTTTTCTATCCAGAAGTTGAGCGGATGTTAAACTCGTAGAGCATTTCTTCTTTTTTGGGTCATGATGGTGTAGTCTGTAAAAGAAAACAAGAACTTATTATTTACAGCTAGTAGCGATTGACTGCACACAAGCATTACATAGTACGAATATCACAACACTGGCAATCGACTCTCGGTAATTCGCACGGCTTACAAACTAGTTGTATGGTAAACGTATCCGTGACTGGCTCCAGGTATGAAAATGACGCTTTTAACTCACATTTCTGCAGATGTAGATGAACGGAAATGATGGTACCAAGAATAAAATAATCGCTTTCACCCTTTATTTATTAAATATAACAGCAGAAAATAAAGTTAGTCAAATGTAAAGATCGGAAATATATAATAGATTCTCGTTTAAAACGGACTACATATGGCTTAAATGAGCCTTTGGATCTTGGTACTAAGAATCAAGAGCCTCTGTACATGTACCAAATGTATTTGCTTTTCGCAGTAAATCTCCGTTCGCTATATTTGTATTTTCTCTTTAGATTTTGGCTAGAAGTTTGCTCTCTCTCTCTCTCTCTCTCTCTCTCTCTCTCTCTCTCTCTCTCTCTTTTGCAACCCAGTAATCTCTATGTTAGGTTGACACCTCATTCATTTACAGTCAGTACTCCTTGACGCACAATTCGTTGGAACTACACTATGGCCATAGCAGCAGCAAACGATTTTACTTGCAGTCTGGTCCGAGTTGGTACTCTAGAACTAGAAGACGAAGGTATGTGATATATAAGTCATATAAAGCTTCAGTTGGAATACATGCTTTTTTAAACATCCTAAGCTCAGTAGAGGCAAAACAAATATCATAGTCAAAATTTCAAGAAGTTGGAATCTAAAAGATAGTCTTGTCTGTTTCGTGATTTGAGATAGATAATGATACTTTCCAGTGAAATGCAATAAGCACTAATGCATACTGTAGTCACCAATGTAAACATCGGGATGGGTACTCAGGCACCAATGGCCGTTCACAATATTGGATGTAAATAAGAATTATTATAATTATTATGTAATAAGAATAATTCATAACGCCAATCTTGATTATTCTTTAAGACGACTTATATTAAATAACAATATCAAAATGGCGTTTAATAAAAAAAAATCCTCAAAACAAACTGTTTTAACTGACCATATATTTTACCTCTACTTAGACTTTTTTTGTCAGTACTGTATTTAATTTTTCTTTCCATTAATAATAAAGGTACCGTATTTGGATAACTTTTTAATAGGTTCGTACAATTTATGAAATACAAAATCAATTTCCAATGGTTTTTGAGGAGGAAATGGTAAAGAGAAAGGCAGAGTTCCATTTTTGCGAGTAGATTCCGCATGAACACTGTTCTAGTTTGTACCAGAATTTTTCTTTCGATTTGATTGAACTTTATTAGAAGTACAAAGTCAGACATTTAGGACCTTATTTCCGATCTGAAGAGCCTGAAATGTGTGTGTATTATCCTTGAGTCAGTCGACAGAATCAAACTAGCACGGTTTACATGCTATTCAATTATACAATGCAACAATCTTATTGAGTTAATGTGTGACGTCACATGAAACATGTATGTTAAGATCCAGAGCATCCTTTCAGGGACAACCTGCGTACCCTTACATAAGTGAGATCTATTGTGCTTATGTTATCTAGGATGACATTATCCACCCTAAGGATGAGACACACAGAAGTGACCTTTAAAATTATTATATTTATTTCATTATAGACCATCTGATCTCTGATTGCATACAAAATTCAAACATAACAGTATATACAAGAATAATGTTGTACTTTACAAAATGTCAAGAGAGGACGCGAATAAATGCTGCATGAAACAGAGTTAGTCTTTCCTATTTATCAATTCGATTTAAATTAAACATTAAAATTAATTAAATTTCATGCTTTTAATGGGATACACTTTTGAAGATCTTTTCTAACAATCAGCCAACACTACCGGCACAGTACATGACCCAAACTCAAGTGTAGCCAGTTTAGCAAGAAAAATTGGTCTTTACAACCGCAAGAAACTTTGTATGGGGTATTAACATCCGTGATAAAGGTGTATAGGCAGATCAAAATATATGACCAGACGTGCAACAGTGGCACAGAAGTGATAAAAGTGGCCACATAAAACTGCATGACGAAATGTGCAACATTGTCTCAGAAGTGATAAAGGTGACCACTTCAAACTGCATGACTATACAATGCAATAGTATCGCGGAAATGATAACCGTGACCACGCCAAACTGCATCACCATACATGCAATAGTATCGCAGAAAGTGTGATATATCTGATATCAGCAAATTCGGCCACTGAAAATAAAGAATACCGGCAAAACATAAAATACCTGTACGGAAAACTAGATGAGGGCCGTACAATTTATAATTAGTTGCGACTCATCATTTATTAAAATGCTAGTGACTGACCCTTTTAAATTATTTCAGCAATGGATTTTGTACCTAGATTTTTCAGATTTTTCGTTAATAAGCTACATACATACATACATACATACATACATACATACATACACGACTTAAAATATTCTTTAGGTGCTTCTTTTATGCGTATAAGGTTTTCGTTCAGTTATACTTTTAGATGTCATAAAGTGATTGGATGGCAGAACCATTGTGGACAAAATGTGCATTGTCTAACATTATAAAATTTTATTCTAATATTTTAAAATCGATTTATAATGTTAGAATATTGGTGTTTAGTAATAATAGAAAACCAGTCAGATTTTTTCAATATTAGAAAATCATATGCTAATGCTATATAGCATTCAATGATTTCCACCTACTTCTAAAAGGTACTTTTATAAAAAGTCTTCTTAAGAACCGAAAATCATTTTCATAGCATAATAAATCATTTTCATAGCATAATAAATCATTTTCATAAGCATAATAAATCATTTTCATAGCATCATTTTCATAGCATAATAAATCATTTCAGTTCTGATGAATAGTATTACATGCTTTTTCTAGAACAATAAAAAATCATGATGAAGGAAATATTCCTGATCTTGTAAAATGCATATATTTGTCCAGAACGGTTGACATGATACATTGGCAGGTGACATTCTATAGAGATCATAGGAAATACTTACAAATGTTGAGTGGAAATATTTCCTTGGGAAATAATGGGAACGTTTTAATGGAAAAATTGGCGCAATGCATAAATTTGCACATTTCAGTTAAACATCTTAATCCGCTTTATGCCCTTTCAACTCCTAACACAAAATAATAATTTTGTCATTGATTTTGTTTATTGAATTATTTAGGCTGTACATATATCAGAAGTAATTCCTTCGTGCAATGTAGAGGTACAGGTAAATGAAAATTTCAAGATATCACATGAATGGTAGATTAAATATAAAATTTTAGAGAACCTGTAAATAACAACAGGATACGACTATATCAATATTCAAATAATTTCTTAAATTAAGTCCCCATAAATATCATAGAGTAACAAAAAAATATTTCCTTGACAGTACACGTACATGCAAAATACGACAGCAGAGCGCTACTTATCACTGGAAAAATGATATCAATTGTTCATATACAGCTGGAATATTTAACAATAAAGTTGCATAAAACCGCTAAACTTTTACATAGAATAAAGAGCCAAATATTTGTAACGTCATGTATAACAAACATTTGGATACTTAGATAAAATAATCCGATTTTGTTTTCGTTTTTAAGAAGAAACTTAAAGAAATATAGAAAATATACATTCTGTTGAGGAAAAAAATAGTGAAGTAAACAATAACCCAGTAGCAAAATCATCCATTCCGGAGGTTTGTTTCATGGAGGATTCAACTATTCATTCTCCCAAATTGATGTAAATAGTTATCTAACTACGTACAAAAAATTCGTCATATATAGGAAAATAAGTTATTCTGTATATTTTAATATAATTAATATAAGCATACATGCCAGTATTTTGTATATTGTCTTATACATGTGTACTGATTTTTATCACCTTTTTTCCACAGCCGACTCCAACACGTGGTACAAAAGTCTTGCAGTTCTGTCTCCAGACAAGGTAATGGTGGTAGACTTCTCGACGAGTAATCTCTCTGTTCACATAATCCCAAATGGACAGTTACTGGCCGTATCAGACAGACTGAAGTATCCCCAGGATATATGCATATGTAACGTATATGATAATGAAATCCAAATAGCGGTGAGTCTGTTTAATGCTCAGATAGAAATCCTGTCCATCAAATCTACAGGTCAAACATCTGCCATAACACGAGTGAGGACATTAGATGTAACGACAGGATTTGATAAATGTCGAGGAGTGAAATATTTGAATGAGAAACTTCTGATCAGTGGTCAGAAAAGGGACAGTATATGTTGGGGCATTGTATCCATTAAAGATGGGCATGTGGACACAGTTCACAACATCTGTAAATGGGCGGGATACAGTTTGAGTTACTTGTCCACAAATCCTCGTGATGATACCATGGTTTATATCTCATGTCAGGCTGACCAGTACAATACCGGTATACACGTATATAGAAATTCTGAACGGGAGTTTCTATACCAACATGATGAGCTGAAATTTCCCAGGGGAGTAACTGTGGACACACAGGGATTTGTATTTGTATGTAACGAGAGACCTGCCTTAATTCATCAACTGACAGAGAAAGGTCAACTAATGACTATATACAGGGAAGAAATACCATCTGATCTCCTTGCCATATTCTGGGAGGAGCAACAAGGACATCTGTACGTCACAAGCTCTGGGAGTAAAGTGATCACGATAGTTAGACCTGTGTATTCACGTCATCAAGGTAATCTCTGTTTCTTATTTTATTGACGTATACGTTTGTATCACAGGATAATGCAACGACATACTTCATTTATCGACAATTGTGAAGGATTGCAATTTACATTTAGAAAGCAATCTGAAGCTATTTTATAATTTATACCTTTATTATCAAGATAAACAAGTATAAAATGTGTAACATATCATCAAAATTAGGTGAAAATCAAAATGGAAATAATAATATTAATTTCTTCAGAATAGTCATTTTCTTGATTATTATAACTGACAATTTTATATTTTATAGTAGATGAGCTTTACGTAAAAAAATAAAATGTATCATACAAATTGATTTTCTATACAGTTCTTAGCTCTGAATTTAAATATGTAAATCTTGATAAATGATCAGGATCACGAACTGCAAATCAGTTATTTCTAGGTCTAAAGTATTGAAGGAAGCCATTATACATTAGTAATATTAATAGATTTTTGTTTGTATCAGCATAGAACTAATTGCAGAAAATGTTTGAATCTTCGCACGAAAACTGAGCCAGGAAAATTAACTATTGTCTGCTAGGTGAATATGAAATTATATTAATCTATGTTGTTGTTGTTGTTATTATTATTATTATTATTATTATTATTATTATTATTATTATTATAAAGGAAGTTTTAATTGTTTTAGTGTTGTTAGTGGGATTATATTTGTTAACTGTCGCCTCCAATTTTCCCGGAGTTTATGAAGAGCGGAGAGAAACACAATCGATCTGTCCGTAGGGTCTGCAATGTCCGATGTTTTGTTATATATATTGATTTCTGTCCTATGAATCTGGAATGACTGTGCAGTTAAATGAGAATTAATTACTTGGTTGACATAAGAGTCAGCCAACGAGTGCATATACCACCGACATTGTAGCATCAATTTTTGGTGATGTGTGCATAGTCGTGATGGCATATCAATTAGTACGGTACGTGCTGGCAAGGAGATAGGTGCCGTTTACCGGCTGACCTGGTTCGAATCTCCATAGAGTACAAGTTATATATATATATATATATATAGTTTATTTGTTTATATATCAATATTTTAATATATATGTATTAAAATAATTTCAGACCCAGACATTCCTCTAGAAATCTTACGAATGGATGAAGCATCCCTTCAAATATACAAGGAGGCTCTGCTTTATGGAAAAGAGAAGACTTATGACATCAGGGTGATGGTGGTTGGGCATTATGGTGTCGGTAAGACAGCACTAACAAAGCGTCTTCTTGGGGAAGAAGTTGATATTTCTGAGAGAAAAAGCACAGAAGGAATTGATGTACACGTAGCTTGCTGTAGAATCTCACTAGACACGTGGGAATGGTCAGCACAAAATAAAGGTACGACATCTTGAAGCACAACTTCTCCTAGGGCCAAGTGAGAATATGGTAACGCCAATTATTCTTCATGTCTTTCCCATCATGCTCCTGCCATCATATCGATCAATATTTATTGTTCAAACTTATTTTCTTTAAAAGGAACAGCAGGACCGGAATCAAATGATAAATATATTTTATCCGAATCATGGTATCAGCTACAGACACAACACATTTTACGAAAATCAAACAAAACAATTGTCGAACCAGTTTTCTCCGAATATAACATGGAGCACTTTGACATTACGGCCATTTCGTTTCTTTTCTTCCACCATACAATACAATAATCGGAACATAGGATAATAATTATTAAAGACTTCTAATAAAACGAACCTATAAATTAATTGATATTCGTTTGTCAAAGATTAGTTATTATTTTAAATAATGCAGACTGATTGTTTATAATATCAGTATTCTCGTTAAGAATATTTAAAATCCAGTCGTAATGTACTATTGTAATTTCAGATTTCATTTTGCAATGCAAACGCTTCGTAAACATCATTCATTGGAACGAAATTGCTCTCCATCAATTTATAGGTGGGCTCATTAGCGGGGGGGGGGGCGTGTTTTTCATCAACTTTTGTATTTATAAGTATGATATTTTTCTACAATAACTTCCAATCAGAATGTTAATTCATTAATGTTTATCACTGAATCGTGCCTTACTTGAACTAAAGTTATGGTCTTCTTGTAAGTTTAAAACATTTAATCAGAGAAGAACTTGGTACCATTCTGTATATTTGTGAATACGTGTACCTTCGGATTCTTTACCAGAAAACGGAGAACAATAAAACAAAAGTATATTTGCAGAGGAATATTTCTTGTATATGTCTTTGGGAATATAGTGTACAGTAAATGTCGTTGTTGACACCTATTTTATGAAACATCAACACATAACTAACGGATTTGTATGGTTTTCATATAAATTTCATATATAATAAAAGCCTTTAATAAGTCGACCCTGTAAATAGCAGCGTTAATGAGTCAGTCCTGGACTGCAGGCAATACACTTCAGTTTCATTCTTTCATCAGAATTCCTGCCAAGAAGCAATACAATTATTTCGGTGACGTGCAGAAAAGGAATTTTCATGGTGTTTGATGAAAAAGTATTTGTTTATTATTTCAGAGATTCGTCGAAATGTATTTTTTATCGAAGACTTATAGTGATAATTCAAAAAGTATTTTCCAGATATGTTTTCTGTATTTAAACTGTGAAATCATATTTGATTCTTTGAAATGATAATATTTTTTTTTCAATAACTACTCATGTACAAAATGTAATATAGTATCAACTCTTTGTTTTCAGAAGCTGATAAATACTCGAGATTACAACGCCTTGTAAGCTTTTTAAAAGACCGAAGCACGCCGAACGTCAGTCCTGAAGGACACAGTGAGATCATATATCAAAGGGAGACAACACCTGAAATTAAAGTTAGAGCCAATATTGAAGAAAGTGTCACTGACAACGAAGATGTTTCCATCAGTTCAGAGCCAGACACTAAACAAAGAACCCAGACTGTCTCCTTCCGTCGAGCTGAATCGACCATTATCGATATTGAAACAAAACATAGTAGTGACGAAAATGTCCTCAGACGAGGAATAAAAAGAAAGCATTCAAGTGAATCTGAGGGGAGAGATCCAATGATAGAACTGCTCCAGTTGGTAAACGAAAATGCTGCTAAACTGGAAAAGAGCAGAATGGAGGCCGCTATGCTGACGGTGTGGGACTTTGCTGGCCAGTATGTGTTTTACACGACTCACCAAACATTCTTGACGAGTCGTGCAATATACCTGTTGGTTACAGATCTCAGTCAACATTTGTCAGATCCTGTGATAGATAACGAATGCTTTTTCGATAGCGATGGGATTAAATTGTGTAAAGTTCATGGTAAGTTTCTTAAATAAGCCGTGGGTCTAAAAAATTTATTTTGCAATATTTGCGACTGAAGAATACAAAAAATTATACTTAAATATTTTATAGAATAATTCTAAAGAATCAGTATAGCCAAGACAAGATTCGTACTTATTCTTGTTTTCAGATGAAACCATTATGGTTCCGCAATACAAATATTAAGTAGTTTTGAAAGCAGGGAAGGTATGAGGTGACGCTATGTGCATTTGCAACAGGCACAGTGGATGGAATGTATCCGTATACATATGTTATTTTCATGCTATGTACTTTGACTGAAATTTATTTATATGTTGTGTTAGGAAAATGGCGTGCTGCCTAAAACAGCTAGCTGATCGAAATGGCTGATAGCATGCGCTCAAAAAATGAACCTAAACTAGTCCAAAGTATTCTAAATTTAGCAGTTATTAAAATAATCAAAAGGAATTTTGCCAAAGTGGACAATACTAACTTCAGATTGAGTAATGCATGAATTA
The DNA here is from genome assembly GCA_016617855.1 of Megalonaias nervosa. Taxonomy (NCBI): domain Eukaryota; kingdom Metazoa; phylum Mollusca; class Bivalvia; order Unionida; family Unionidae; genus Megalonaias; species Megalonaias nervosa. The sequence continues at coordinate 8,080 of JAECUM010061742.1, read as the reverse complement.
TGAAAAATAAATAATAAAAATTGAGAAAAATTATCGGCAAACTGTACAACTAATGCAAAGTTGTTAGGAGCACTTCGATAAGACATGCGTAACATAGTGCACATATTTTTATGACGTAATTAAAAAATGTGATCTCTGCTATTTCTATGATAGGATATTATGCGGAAAACAACTATCTGCTATTGCTTTGCAATTTATTTATTTCTCCATGTCCTTTTCTAGAATTCGTGGAAGTTTGGCTGAACTCCATACATTCCATTGCACCATCCCGAGCAGCTGGCATTCCACCTGTAATTTTGGTTGGCACTCATTTAGATAAGATACCACAGGTATGTTAAGGTACTATTCAATAAGGTGATTTGTTTTTTTGTTTTATTTTTGCTTTCTTTTTTGGAGGGGGTAAGTAGGGCATCAGCTGTACAGTTGCAACTGTAAATTATAACGTAGTCATCCAAGAAGTATGTCATAATAACCTGATTTTCATGCAGTATTGTAACAGATCAATATGCTTATTAAAAGTGCACATAAATATAACATGCATAAAATATCTCGCTGTTAAAATATGCTGAAAGGTGAAGCCATGCTTTATCAGATTTTTTAAAACTGAATACAATTATAATATTTTAATATTAATTTGACTATGCGACTTTTAGCCTATCTGGAAATTATTTAGCTGCTGATGTTATTTTCCCTCTAGGGATCTCGGCAGAATGTAGTGGATGGATCATTTCAGCAAATTCGCTCCATCCTAAAAGATCAGCCTACAAGATTCCACCTGGCAAACGATGACTTTGCTATCGATAATACCCAGCGTGACCCCAGACTGGAAGACTTGAAAAGAAAAATAATCGATCTGGCTACAAAGCAGCCACATTGGGGTCAGGAAGTACCTACCAGATGGCTTCCCTTGGAACAAGCGATAATGACGCTGAAAGCCTCGGGTACCAAGGTACAGAGAAAGGACAAATATATTTTAAATACCCGAGGGCATTAGATGTAACACATGTGCTACGACGTCAATTTGAAATTAATTTTATGTCGAAACTCCCAACATATTGCTCCTATTACTTACATTTAAGCCCATATGATCAACAAATAAGGTACCACTCCGGTGGCCGAGTGGTGAGAGCGTTCGTCTCGGATGCGAGAGGATGCGGGTTCTAACCCCGGCCGAGTCATACCAAACACTATACAAATAGTACTAACAGCTGCCTTGCTATGCGCTCAGCATTAAGAGGTTAGTGTTAGGACTGGTCGGACTGGTGTCAAGATAATGTGATTAGGTGGGACATGATGCTAAATGTCTGCGACATGATGCTCCAGTGCTAGACATCACTATAAACTGCCACACTACAGCCATCGTAGCGATATGACGGAAAAATTGTTAAAGTTACGTTAAAACTCTAAATGACACACACACACACACACACACACACACACACACACACACACACACAACAAATAATGTGAGCTTGTGCAAATGTTTGTTTCCAGTTATGTTGCCTGTACGTCGTGTTGTTGTTGTCTATCTTTTTTCCCTCAGAAGAAAATGCCGTACAAATTGACATTTATCTTTTATCTGTCAGATTCACCGTAATGTTAAGTAACGTACCGTCTTGTTAATGCTCCCCTTCGTGATGACGATGTGATGTTAATGAATCTACCGAAACAATCATGCAATATTAACTCATTCTATCACATGAAAAAATGTTTAGGAAACATAACTGTCATATTCGTCCCATAGTCGAATTGACCTTACGTTCCATACAGCTGCCATGGAAACCATATGTAAATTCATTAATTGCCATTCGTGACGGTACCTTTGCTTCCTGTGAGATTGTCATATAGTTTTTACAATATAGATGGTTGTCATATTATCTTCTTCTAGTGTACGGATGATGGTATGGACATTGATATTTCGTAGTTATAGGTTACTACATTTGTATGGGAAAATATGAACGAGCTTTTCAGATGGGAATACTGCACGACCTTGGGAGTGCAGTATGTCCATCCGACAAAACGAGTTCATATTTTCCCATACAAATGCAGTAACCTTTTTATTATATGCTCATTTTCTTATTCTCCCCAAGGCTTAATTATATAAACAAAAATACACTGCAAGAAACAAAGTAACTGAATGTATGCCGTATTCCAAACTAAATACACAAGCGCAGATTCATCATTACACAACAACATTATTAATGCGCACATAACTCCGCCCAGATAAATTTGAACTAAGTAGCGCGCTAGACATAACTTTCGAAAGAAAATGGCGTTTTGGTCTACTTAAAATTTAAATTTGGAGTCATATTGTGAATGAATGTGCATTGCAACAACTTTCCATTTGATCTGGAATGAATAGATTTTGGTATTTTTGTCGATTCTACGAAAATTCGTGATTATAGACTGGATTTATCTGTGCAAATTCTACATGAAATACATCGGATTGAAGCAGCGAGGGAGAAGCGTGTTGACATCTGAAAGTGTGTTTCTGTTCTGTCATTTAATGTTTGAAATCATAATGTGGGAAATATGAAGTCTTTCAATTGCAATTGTCAAAAAGACGCAATGGAATACAATGTTTATTTCATTTTGAGTGTAATAAGGAGGATGTAATTGCACTTGGAATATAGTCGAAATTACAGTACAATTTCGAAATGTGTAATCAAGCTTGAGAACCCATGACATGGCTCATGTAATTCGGATTTGCAGAACTAAGAAAGTACATTTTGAGGAAATTCAGGATGTAAAACTGTAAGTATATTTTTTGGCCATTTTTATTACCTGCTAAAGAAGACAGTTTATGCCTTGTCACTTGCATGTTATTTGTAAGGACCCTGTATGGCGTCTATAGCTAGCCTAATTCCGAAACATTGTATCAAAAAGGTTAACGCGGAATGTACCAAAGCAGCTGGTATGTGGCAGTCCACGAAACATCTGCTTTAGTTCATTCAGAAACAAATTTAATAAATCAAAACGTAAAGCGTCTACTACGAGAGTGTACATGATTTGTCTACAAAGTAGTTCCTAATATATTATTTTGCACACGTGAATTCAATATGAAGTTACACGTGAGTGCAATATCGTACAATATTGAACGATTCTGACAATGTAAAGTCAACGGAGAAAAATAATGAGCATATAATAATAACACCTTATTCTATTTGTGCAGATATGACTACTGTACCTAGAGTATGTTGTATCTGCCAAGCACGAGGGTATTGCATCAAATATTGGACACATACACAGATCTACAAGGAGAGAATTACACGGACCACATTAATAATTGTTCCCCTCTGATATACAAGGTGTCTGTTTCATTAGCCAGCATGAAACATAATTGTATCCCCATTTGTATTTCACTATTTTGTATGATATTATCTGGTATAAAGTATATATCAGCTTCTTCTACATTCAGAATGATTTTCATGTTGAAGAGTTTGTAACAGAAAATGTGGGGGTTTGTTTTAGACTTTATGGTCTTAAACCATATAACAGAAGAAAGCAAATCATCAGCTTTGAGTAAGATTCGACATAAATTTATTTATCTAAGTTCCAAAGTGAAAAGTTAAGAAACATTTACAGTATTATGAATCATATCCCAAATAATTCTAACTGTCCTATCACAAGTCCAAACGGAAAGAATCTTCCGAATGAATTCTAAAAGTCCTGAATGTCTTGATGTACCACAAACGATATAATTCAGAATGTCTTTGAATGCGTCCTATATAATTCAAAAGTAGTGTTTTAGTTCCAAAAGTAAATGAGTACCTTCCAATTCCAGTGAAAAATTTGAATAAATATTTCCTCTCAAACTATATCTGAACACAACTGCAAACTCTGATCACAGATTCATAAAGATTGATATTATACAGGAATGAAGACTTTGTGCACAAATCCCTTATGAGGCAACATAATATTTTGGAAGACTGATCATTTCAAATTAAAAATTCCGTCATATTGTAAACAAGTTTGCTGCTAGAATATTCGGATCTCAAATGACGATTATCTTAAAGTACACTATACAATCAGGGACAAAAATGAAGTACACAATAGAAATATACACAACATTTTATTGGCATTTATCGTGGACACCTTGGTGATAGTTTTGGAACGAAATAGTAAGCAATTTCTCAAAGCATGTTCACAGACCATGGTCAGGGAGTGTTAGTGTAATATACTACACGAATTCAATGTGTAAGTCCACACTATCAGTTTTCTTTATGATTCCTACTGGAATATTATATTTGTTACTTCCTTATTTTAGATCACTCCATTCACTGAATGGAATAAGACTAAATCGGTTGCCTTTATTCCTTTTCTTTATGTTAGGTCGTTGACCTCAGTCTTGTGAAGGAGCTGAATCAGAGAGGATCTGTACCGATAGAGACAGAAAAAGAACTTAATCTCTTTCTCAGATTCCAGCACGAGAAGGGCATAATCATCTACTTCAGGTGAAACAATGTCCATTTTGTTCAAATTCCGAGGTCATTGTCACCTATTTTTATTAGAAGAAAGGCATTTTAAACAAAGAAAGAGACAATAGCAAGTTTATTTATGATCGTCTCTGTCCAATGCCTTCAAGAGTTTTATTTGTAAGCTACTTTGCGTATTTAATTTACATATTGGTGCATAAATTATAAATCAGTAAATATGAATGTTTATACATCTATTCATTTTTGGTTATTTGACTTAAATTGGGGTATGTTTATTTTCTTTTGTGTTTTTTCAGAATTCATGGTAATTAAGAAACTTGTATGTATGTGTTTTTTATTTTTGTTAGTTTTATTTGATTGTATTGTTTTGTTTTGTTTCTCTCTTTTTTTTCTTTTTTTTTTTCTTTTTTCGTTTTTTTTTTTTTTGGTCTTGGCTAATCTTTTTAACAGTGTTATATTTTAAAATCGCTGACAATTTCCGATGCCGATCCCCTTAGCAATGGTTCGCTTACTATGGTGTGTCCCTGCACATGGCATTTCACATATTTCTTTGCATAGAAAAAACGTGAATAAATTCAAATACTAACAATGACAAAGTAGCTTTAATAGCTGCACATCTTTCCTATGAAAAGTAAATTAAATAAACCCGGATTTATTTAATTAACGTGTGTGTGTGTGTGTGTGTGTGTGTGTGTGTGTGTGTGTGTGAGAGAGAGAGAGAGAGAGAGAGAGAGAGAGAGAGAGAGAGAATGATTTTTGTTTTTTCAAATACGTAATCGATTTATAGACAATTGGTTCTTCAAATGGTATCCAGTTGTAAATCACTCTGACGTCTCAATCTTCCTATCGATGGCCTTCATGCATTGGTTATTCAAATGTCAATCAGTAACGTCGCCCAGCCCCCTCCGTGGTGAATAAGCACGTGCCTGTCGAGTCGTGGTGGTGATTTTAGGCGTTTACCCCTCCGACACGGGGAGCATGGAGGGGATTAAAGTCTCATGGTACCAACTCAGCTCCCATATTAAACCTATGGAAACACTATGATATTAATTTGTAATAACTTAATTTCTGAATACTCATGATCCAACCTATATTTTTGAGTATAGATCCATCCTTGATGATGTGGAAAAAGGCATATGTCCAGAGGCATTTTATTTTTATCTATGTGTGTTTGAATCGTGTTCTCAATTCCGCACCAAAAGAATTAGGTGTTTATTTCAGTAATGAGTGTTCAAAATTCAAGTCTGTAAACGGCTGAAATTCCATTCATAAAACATCGTTGCGATCTTTTCTGTTAGAAACAGGATGAGCACTGAAATTTTATTAACTAATCATGGTCAGCCAAATCCATATGCTAGTATGCTCTATTTTATCCTCGGCTATTTCTAGACTGGTTCCCATTCTTCCGTATAATCAGTACTGTGAGTCCTTAACTCCCCCACCCCAACGCATGGAGAAATGAAGCATTTTCTGCTTAAAATGTAGGCTTCAAAAGTAAAGATGGGTAGTATTTGCAAAATTGGGAAGTTATAAGGATCTTGAAGGGAAACAATATTTTAATTGGAGGAGTGTAGAAATGAGTTGTGTTATGTGTTTAGTTGTTTATGCATTAATACTTTTCGGCGAACCTTTCAGCGCTAAAGGGCTGAATAAGAAGATTGTGCTGGACCCAGAATGGTTGATTGATGCCCTAAAATCCCTAATAACGGCTAAGGCGTTCATCTATAAGAATAAACCCGCAATAATTGAGAAGTGGGAGGAGTTTGAGAAGAATGGCAAGCTTACTCCAGATCTTATTGGTTTGTAACCATCTTATCATTTAACATACAGTTTACCTTCATAAAAGTAATTCTTCACCATGTGCCAGTCGTTTGATACATTTGTTACCTTTGCATAAAATTTGAAAAATAAAACGATTGTGCTAACGAAAAGCCTATAATTTTAACATTATATAATTGAACAATGATCTCTCTCTTTCATAAAGAAACAGTAGCCACCCACCCCCGAAATGAATCACAAATGTGCTTATATAGTTTGAAATTGCATTGAATATTTTTCAGATTAAGTTTTTTAATATTTTCTGATTATATAGAGGAAAGTATATATATATATATATATATATATATATAGGAGAGGTTATATATATATATATATAGCAGAGAGTATATATATGTATATATATTATCTGTTCTGGATTTAAAACTAAATAAACAATTCAAAACATGCTTGTGAGATGCAGGAAGGATGATTGTATGGTTGACTTCTATGCGTGCGTGTAAGAGTTAGCCAGTCTATGACCTTTAATTACTCAGGTGCCAGATAAATTCCAAGTGATTATTATATAGAAATACAACAGAAATAGAATGTTTTTTTCGACTATTGTTCGCTTCAGCTCCCTATTTTTTCTTTATTTTCTCTCTTTCTAAACCAACCAATGAATTAACTTTTGCGGACGCTGCCACCTTTAGGAAATGTAATACCTGTGATGCATTCCTTCACTTTGTTGATTCCAGTGTTAGTTGTGTATACCGTGGTTTAACTAACAGACATGGATAGGACTTGGGAACTTATTTTCAAAGTTTTACTTACCCATAATTCCTTGTAATGGGGGCCCCGGAGAGGGGTCTAAGGCACTAGCCGATGCAGATCACTGACATTCCACCTCCAACTGTGAGGATTTGAATCTCCTGCTCAGTTTATGTAGGTATGTGAGAAAGTTTGTCGATAGCTTCCCATGGGTCGGTGATTCTTCCCGGAGTTTTCCCGGGTTCTTCATCCGCCAAATATACTGGCCACCATGTATAGTCTATCATGTGCTGAAAATGGCGTTAAACCCACAACAGCAACCAGTTAATTTGTTTACTAACTTTCAGGTAGCCTGTGCAATGGCAGGTGTTAGTGATTTGCCGCGATTTAGATCTAATATTAAGTAAAATTCATGTCATTATCAACCTCTTTAAGTTAAAAAGGTGTTCCAAGACAGCGGAGAAAACTAGATATCAACATCACTCACGGTCGATGGCAGTCTATATACTCACAAACATCACAGAAGCTGATTTATCTCGGAACAAAATCGCATCTTGACGCAATGGCCCAGCAAATGTTCCTTGTAAATTTGCAGGCCAATCATACATTTGCAGAAAAATTGTTAATTATTACCGCTTGCTAGAAGGGAAGTTTCTGCCAGCTGTCATTTTCACACCATTCCTAAACTGTGTATTTGGCTTTGAAAATAACTCTTTAGCGTTCATTTGACTAATTATAAGAAAACGTAAATATATTTAGTAGACTCATTGTCAAAAGATGCAGTAAATACAAAATAAAACTCACAAGAACATACGGTATGTTTGATCTTCATTTTCAAACGTGTGTCTCTTGTTGTTATATCTATTATTTCATTCTGCCTCTAAAGTAGCTCGTCCGTGTTTGAAATTCTTCATATATTTACTTACTATATTAAATGCTATGCTATGGTTAAAAAAAGAGCATGGTAAGATGGTATAATCTTGTGTAAATTATTCTTTTACTCTAGCTACAATAAATCTGCAGAGATTATTTTTCGCACTGCTACACAGTCGAACACAATATTTACATATATATCACTTCTGCGATTATATATATATATATATATATATATATATATA